>PVKB01003709.1:0-181242 GCA_004027205.1 Ctenodactylus gundi
CCTTTTTTTTTTTTTTTTTTTTTGAGACAGAATATCACTTTGTAGCCCAGTCTGGTCCTGAACTCACTATGGAGCCCAGGCTGGCCTTGGACTCACAGCAGTCCTCCTGCCTCAGCCTCCCGAGTGCTGGGATTACAGGCATGTGCCACTACGTACAACTTATGTGGTGCTGGGGAATCGAACTCATGTACTTAGCGCTTGACATAGCACTTGATGGCAAGCGCTTTAACCAGAGCCAGTCCTCAGCCCCTGTCCCTGAGTCTTGTCATAAATATTTACTGTCATTATCTTGCTGTAAATGTCACTGATATTTTAGGTTTTGCTACTTTGTTGCTATTTTTATGAGGAAACTCAGAGAGACTCAGAAGCTGTTCTACCACTGTGTTTCCAGAGCCCTAGTCAGACTTACATAACGCAGTTATGCCAGTGAGGTTCAGAAATTTGAATAATCCAGGAGGCAGCTTATCCACAAACAGTCGCATCCCTAGAGCAGGCACTGTGAGCCACCTGCTGCCCTCTGACACCACAGGGTGTGGCCTTGGCCAGGATCTGCCTCCCTCCAACTCCTTTCCCCCGTCTCCGCCCCCCAAGATGAGTGAGGGGCGCTTTGGCACTAAATGCCTCCCTGCTTCGTGCCCTTCGTCCTCCAGGTAAGTCCACGGACTTTCTTTTTGGAATCTCCTCTGCATGTTTTCTTAGGAAAGAAACTTAAGGTTGGTTGATTGAACAGAGGGTGGCATTGAAACTCACACCCCAAGAAATTTAATAATATTTAAAAATACATTCATATTAATATTGCTTTAGTGTTAAAAAAAATCTTACTCCAATGTAAAGTGCATATGTATGTTAGATGTATAAATCTGTGCTAGGGATTAAATGATCTTGGCCTGGTTCATACCGGGTCTCCATTCCACTGCTGGGTTATACCCCCAGCCCCCAGTATATTTTTATTTCCATGCTTGCTATAGTAGCATATATACTAAAAATTGGAAAGGTACCGTGTCCTCAAGCTGAGCTTGATTTTTTTTCATGAATTTTTTGATCAAGCACCTGTTTTTTATGGTACTGGGATCGAGCCCAGTCCATATTTATTTTTGACTTGGAGGGAGGGTCTCACCAAGTTAGTAAATCACCTGGGCCGCGCTTGAATTTGGTGATCCTCCTGCCTTAGCCTCCTAGTGTGCTGGGGCGACAGGCCTGATCCCCTGGACCCGGCTCTGTGTTTCTGTCTTCTGCTCCTCTTAGTCTCCTCACCAGCTGGCTGCTTGTCTCCCTGCAGCTTGCCCACCAGGCGGGCATTCCCCCAGGAGTCTACAACGTCATCCCGTGCTCCCGGACAAAGGCCAAGGAGGTCGGGGAGGTGCTGTGCACTGACCCACTGGTGTCCAAGATCTCCTTCACTGGTTCTACTGCCACAGGAAAGGTGGGTGATGGGCTCCACGACAGCAGGTGCTAATCTAGTATTTTCTTTCTGTAGACTGTAAAACATAGTTTTATCTTGATCACCCTGTTTAGAAAGATTTCTGGCAGAGCTTTAGAGCTATCCCCAGAGGTATTCGGGGCCACGTTCCGGCTCCCAGGTGACGGTGCCGCAGGACTTGGGCAGTGAGAGTCCCATGACATCACATTGTTTACTTGATGTTAAGCAGCTGAAAACTGCCCATCGTACCTCTTCTGTTCTGCAACCAATGCTTCTGTCAATCTGGAACCAGGGGTTATTCCAGGAGCTCACAGATGCTACTGAAATGGACATCTTAGAATGGAACAAAAACTTTATTTAACATAAAGATACTTACAGAAATGGAAAGGTTTTGGAGTTTTACCTTCTTATTTACATGTTGATAAGTTCTTTCCTGAACATCTTCTTGTGTGCCTGGGAGTCGGTTTGTACCATCAGAGCAGAAACTATGATGTGTCCAGATTGTGTATCATTTCCTAGAACACACGTGTGTACATAAACATCCACGTGGGGAATCAAACCATGGAGCCATTCCTCCAACTCCCTACTGTCTCATAATAAAGAATTCAGATATCCTGACCAACTTTCTTAGGCCATGAAATCTGTTCCTGGATATTTAAGTCTAATGAGCAGATGTGCCAAGAGCCATTCACAAGTGCCTGGAGTTAGCAGTTCTATCAAGTGTTCCTGAGGGAATAACTGCAGTTCATAGCAAGGAATTGGAAACCGTCTGTGTAATATAGTTACGTTTTCATGACTCAGTATTGGACATCCACATCTTAAGGGAGGAAAGATTTATTATAGCTTACAGTTTCAGAAGGTCATGGTTCATGTACAGGTGGGAGGCTAGAAAATGACGGAAGCACATGGCAGGGCTGGAACTGGGGCAGGGACAGAGCAAGAGCTCCAGCAGCAGAGATTCTCACAACGTGGTGGTACTGAGAGCGACTGGGAGGAAGAGGGGGAACCAGCACAGGCCCTTCCAGGTCAAGCCCCAAGTACCGCCTCGCCTTCCAGCCAGGCCCCATCTCCCAGTCCTACACAGTATCCATAGGAACATGAGGCTTTTGGGGGACACCGCATTTCCAAACCACCACACCACCTAAATATTCAAGAGATGGGGACTGAATAAATATATGGTACTGCAATGCAGTGGAATAGTGTGCAGACATTTAAAATAATGATCTAGGCACATGCTGTTGTATGAAGACCCTCACATTATAGTATTAGATTAAAGTAGCAAGGCATGAAGTGTTACGAACATGTAATCTTCCATATAAATGTGGCCTGTGGAGAGGAGAAAGCAGGGTACAGAAGCTGTATATGTACGCCATACTGTTGTGCTCAGGAACCGAAGTACGTAATATGCGAACCCGCATTCTGAATATGGCCTTGGAATGTTGTCAGAGGCACACCATAAGTTGGGCTCTGGGAAACTTTACCTTTTTTCTGTAGTATCATGTTTAAACTTAACATGTATCTTTTTGAATTGGGGATACTCTTCCATGTTCAGAATCAAGACAGTGTTAGCACACTTACCCCAGAAGTCCCGCCCCCACCCAGTCTGACCCTGGCTTGCACGTCTGTACGGAATTCCTTTTAGTTTCCCGTTATCGTCCCACCACTATCATGTACAACCAAACAGGAGCCCATGTGTCTCCTTTCTCTTCTGCACACTGGCTGTGCGCATCTTGTGTTTGCATTGTTGGGTTACAGTGCAGAGTGGGCCGAGTGGCCCGGGCTGCTGGGATCACTCACAACTCTCCCCCGTCATGGCAGGTCCTGCTGCGCCACGCAGCAGGCTCCGTGAAAAGGGTCTCCATGGAGCTGGGCGGCCTTGCCCCATTCATCGTCTTCGACAGTGCCAATGTGGACCAGGCTGTGGCAGGGGCCATGGCATCCAAATTTAGGAACTCTGGCCAGGTAAGTCTTGCAGCATCCGGGGTTTTCTGAGTGTAGATGTGGTTTTTAGAGACCTTCCTCTCTCACCGGCTTTCCTCATTTCCTGGGGTCCTTCTGTTGTCAGAGAGCTGAGGGCTCTATCAGTTGATTCGGGTGGGCTAGCAGCCTGTAGTGTTTACAGCTCTTTGTGAAAACTCGCCATGTGTCCATACCATCCAGAGTAGGAATCCCAAGCATACCGGGTTGGTTTCTGTCTTCTCTCTAGACGTGTGTTTGTGCAAACCGATTCTTGGTGCAGAAGGGCATCCACGACTCCTTTGTAAAGAAGTTTGCCGAAGCGATGCAGAACAGCCTGCGAGTGGGGAATGGATTTGAGGCGGCAACCACTCAAGGCCCCTTAATTAACGAGAAGGCAGTGGAAAAGGTGAGCGTACCATATCTGCAGAAGTGAATTTTGTGGCTTAGAAATGAAAAGCTTGCCTAGGCATAAACGCTTGGGTAAGGCACCCTTCAAGGCTAATGTGCAAACGACGGAGAAGTGAGAAGGGGCCAATGTGTGCCAGCTCACAAACCATACACGATCTGGTTGCATTTGCTGGTGGTGAAGTTCTGAGATCTGCCAGGAGCCTTCTGCTTCCTCCCCTGAGTTCTGTCACAGCGGGGATCATTCTCCCTCTGATGGCAGGACACCCTTTCAGAACATTAGGTGAGAAAAGCACCCAGCAAGGAAGGAGAGAATCAGGGTGCCCTGTTTAAGATTTAGACATGGTGATAGGAAGCTGCTTTTAGGAAGGATTTGTTTGTTGGAGAAAAATGCATCACAAGTTAAACTAGCTATTTCTTTGTTGTATATTCTTCAGAAAAATCCCTTTCAGAGTCCCAAGAAAAACTTTCTTATATACCACAGATCCAGTGTCACCCCTTCATAGTCTCTACAAACAGAAAGGATTTTGGCAGAACATTTTAAGCCAGGCAGTCGGTGGCAGCTGGAGGTGGTATGTGGGAAAGAAAGGAGGAGACGGGCTTGGAGGGTGCCGGAGCCAGCCAGATCCTGGACTAACCAGGGTCATCCATCCTCGTGGGGTAGCACAGCCTGACCCCTGGTCCTTGGTCTCCAAGAGCCATCTTAGACACACAGTCACCTCAACCAGGGTACAGTTGCTTGAGCTGAGCCCACGTTCAAGAAGCACTTGTGTCTGATAGAGGTCTGATGTGTTTCCACCTATTGCCTTGCCTTAGTTGAGAGAGACAGGTGCATTGAAGTTCAGTTCCCACCAGTACTGCCTGCATCTCGGGGGGACTTTAGAACCTGGGTGCTTGCTTGTCTAGTGAAAATAAAGAAGGCATTCTGGGTCTGTACCAGCCATAGTTCATGTCCCAACTGGTAGTTCTCACCCTACCATGGCTTTCTCAACTAAGACCCCAGGGGCCATCCTGGGACACTGGTTATTCATGTGTCTGCCATACAGCCAAGGTATTAACTGGATTTTTGGTGGTGCTGGGAATGGACCTCAGGGCCTCACATGTGCTAGGCAGGTTCTGCGCCACTAAGCTACAACTCAACCCAGTGTTGGGTTTTGTTGTTTGTTTGTTTGTTTTTAGTACTGGAGATCAAGCCACAGCCTTCACGATGAGCCACATCCCTGTTGATTTTATTTTGAAACTAATTCTCACTAAGTTGTCCGGGCTGAGCTTGATCTTGAGATTCCCCCTGCCTCAGCCCCCCAGAGTGCTGGGATGACAGGTCTGCAACCCCACGTTTGGCTTGTTGATATTTTCGGTTGCTTAGATAATGCTTATTTATAACCACTGGAAGCTGTATTGGAGGGATTTTCTCCCAAAAATGAACATGCAGATATTGTGCTCTAGGGAAGCCGTCTGCTAGCTGCACCGCAGGATTTCTGTTCAAATGGAGGGTTTAAGGGCAGTGTTTACCTCTTGAGGATGTAGCTCAGTGAGGGACCACCTGCCTAGCATGCCTGAGGATCTGGGTCCAATCCTTAGCCTCACAGAGATAAGAACTCCCTGTGGGACTAGCTTTCGTTGCCTAGAAGGATGACCAGAAGGGATCAGGGAACTGACCCAAAAGGACAAGGCAGGTTGTTAGTGGACAGCATGGAAGGCAAGCATTCTGGCTCACGTGGGATTTGTGGCACGCTCTCTAGATTCAAGCAGGGTACATCCGGATGGCAGATGTGCCTCCATTAACATCTCTTCTGAAGCCTTGCAGAAAATTTGGGTGGAGATGGGAAGAAGGAAGACTTGATGTGCAAAGATTGTGACAAGCTTCCAGGAGGTGGAAAGGGCTGTGCTAACAGAAAACTCAGAGCAGACGGGTGTGCTGGGCCCACAGGGGCTGTGGGAGCCTGCAACAGGGCCTCTACAGGCTTGGAAAGGGAAGCAGAGGAAAGAGAGATAGAGCTGGTTGGTAATACTTCTGCACAATTTGCAGCCATTCCCACACTGCCATCCTACCACAAGTGCACACAGTCTGGGGGCAGGAGGGACAGGACTTACTTATGGTACTGGGGATCAAGCCCCAGGCCCTCACACTGAGCTA
The DNA here is from genome assembly GCA_004027205.1 of Ctenodactylus gundi. Classification (NCBI taxonomy): domain Eukaryota; kingdom Metazoa; phylum Chordata; class Mammalia; order Rodentia; family Ctenodactylidae; genus Ctenodactylus; species Ctenodactylus gundi. Next base: position 5,922 of record PVKB01003709.1, read on the forward strand.
TATCCCCAGTCTTTTTTTTTTTTTTAAGTTTTGTTTTCCATCTAAGACAGGGTCTTCCAAGTCGCTAAGTTGCTCAAGCTGAGCTTGAATTTGACGATCCTCCCACCTCAGCCTCTGAGTGATGGGATTACACACCTGAGCCACTGGCCCTGGAAGCACAGGATTTCTGGAGAAATACAGTAGCCAGTCTGAGAGAGCTGTGTATCAGGAGTGCCGTCTCCTAACTGTGGCTCCAGGGTAGGGGATGTCCCATGGGAACAAATCAGGCTTACCCCTACAAGAGACTGGAACTCACAGGGCCACCTGTGACCCTGCCATTTAGAGACAGCACCAAGAACCAGAGTTGGAAGGAAGAAGAAGCAGAACAGCCTGTGGAGGAACGAGACTAACCCAGCGAGAGACCCAAGAGTCCAATGGTGTCTGTAAAACAGGAAGCGCATCGTTGTGAAGGAGGCAGGGAAAGCAAGACAGAGTCTATAGGACTTGAACTCAAGACTGCCCCCCCCCAAAAAAAAAAAAAAAGTCTAGAGCTAAGCTCCGTGGTGCAAGCCTGTCATTGAGAACTTTGGGGGCCCAAGGCCAGAGGCTTGCAAGTTGGAGCTCAGTCTGGACTTCCTGAGACCCTGTCTCAGCATTAAAAAAAAAAAAAAAAATGAAGGGCTAAGGCTTTAACTCATTTCAACTTCAGTGACACACATGTGCACACACGCATGCACACAGACACACACACAGCTGTTTGCACAGCGTAAGAGAGTATGCCACGTGGAAAGCATCCACAGCCAGCCTTCCCCAGTTCTTTTTCTCACCGTGCAGGTAGAGAAACATGTGAATGATGCAGTTTCCAAAGGGGCCACTGTGGTGACCGGCGGGAAGCGGCACCAATATGGAAGGAATTTCTTCGAGCCCACCCTGCTCAGCCATGTCACCAAGGACATGCTTTGCTCGCAGGAAGAGACGTTTGGGCCTCTGGCACCAGTTATCAAGTAAGATTCTCATGCCAGCAGGAAGACAGGATTTTAAAAAACAGAAAATAAGGGATTTAAGGAGAGATTCCTGTCCTGTTACAGGGACTAGGGGGAGATTGGGGTTATGGGCTGAGCTCACAGAGTTCAGTTTATCACTTACTTAGGCCAGAGAGTTTATCAAATTCTTTACTTCATGCTTTTTCTGAACTTCTTCATGGATTACTATCATACTTACTTTCTCATTGCTGTAACAGACTTCCCAACAACATCTGCAGCTTAAGGAGGAAAAGTTTATGTAGCTCACAGTTGTAGAAGGCTTCACACAGTCCGTTCACAGTCAGCCAGCAGTGCTGGAAGCACAGGGCAGAGAATGCAGAGCTGCTCACAGCAGTGCAGACAGAAAGCTGAGTGAGGAAGGAGCCAGGTGCACCGAGGAGCAAGCTGGTGTCTGGAGACCCCAGAGCTTTCCCAGAAAGAAGCTGTAACAGTGCTTCTTCCTGCATTTACATAGTTTAAGCTATCAGTTGGCCACCCGTGGCAGAGTAAACACCCAGGGTGGGTGCCCCTTCTGGATACTTCCTGGCTCCTCAAATCAATAACACCTGAAATCTCTGCCCTGGGCGTCCTCCCCCATCTCAACAAGTTGACACAATCCCCCCAGGTCAAGCCCCAAGCATCTGCGCCTCCCAGCCAGTCCCACCTCCTAATAGCACATGGTTCCACAAGTGTTCCACCACACCCTAGTACATGCAGCTTTTGGGGGACACCCCAGATCCAAACCATAGCCAGCAGTCCTTAAAGGACTCTCCCTGGGAGGTCTGTAGATAATGAAGTGTGTGACCTTTTGTGATCCTTCATCTCAGTTCACGATCCAGCCCCGATTTGCCTGGATAAATTCTAGGTCCTGCACTCTGAAGATGTCATGCTTCCTGCTTCTATCCAAGGTTCTGACAGGCAGTCTGACGCCTGACCCTCGGTCCTGCTGGGAAGGGCAGTATCTGACTCTGGTCCTTGGAGAGGTGACCCTCTTTCCTCTGGGAATTTGGAGAATGTGACATTGTCATGTGTTCCTCTCAGCTCAGGCGTGGCTTTCCACGGGCCTTCCGCCTGAAGTCCTACCACTGATCCCTGATATCGAAATCTTAGTTCAGAGCTGAGACATCGGTGGGGTCACTTCTCCCCGTGTACCCTGGCCCTGCCTCCTAGAACAGTGTCACAGTGAGGCTGCTGCTGCTCGCCTCCTGTGACCTCGCCACCCATTCCTGGCCCCTTCATCGCAGTCCTTCCCCATCTGCGGCTTATCTTTTTTCTTTCCTTTTCTTTCTGATTGTTACATGTTTTGGGCACATATATAACACGTGCATTGACCATTTTCCATTTCCCCTTCCCCTCCTTGCCTTCTCCCACGCTCCCTTTCCCCAGATCCCTTGCCCTTCTCCAAAAGTTTGCCGTGTTTTCAGTCTATGTATATTTTGAGTTTCTCATATAGGTGAAACTATGTGATATTTAACCATCTGTGTCATTTTTTTTTTTTTTTAAAGGTAGGGGTAGGTACTGGGGATTGAACCTAGGGCCTTCACACTGACCTACGGCCCAGCCCACTTTTATTTTTGATTTTGAGACAAAGTCTCACTAAGTTGCTATGTTGCCCAGGCTGGACTCGAACTCAAGATCCTTCTGCCTCAGGCTCCCAGGCTGCTGGAGTGATAGACCTGTGCCACCAGCCTAGCTCCTCTGGCCGTGATTTAAGGAACAGAAAAGAGAAGAGAGAACAGTTTTCCGTGTTGTACCACCTGCAGATTTTGCTCATGCCTGCTCTCACTTTGGCAGGTTTGACACCGAGGACGAGGCTATAGAGATCGCCAATGCGACCGATGTGGGATTGGCAGGTAGGTGTCCAGCCTCGCGCAGCAGTGATCAAGGCCTTTACTCCAGTAGTCCCAGCCTTCTGTCACTATTACTAAGGGTCCAAAAGGACACCATCGGACAGTTGCTATGTAGCTGTTCCAAGTAGCCAGGTGGGCTTTGGCAAGTCCGTGTTCTTTGGCCTTAAGACCCATGGGACATGCTAGGAAGGGCTCTCGTTGGAGCTGCGGGTGATGGAGAGAAGGGAAGCAGCCTGGGTGGCATCCCAGGGCTGCCCCATCTCAGTTTCGAGATGATAGTCAGCACATGCCAAGTGTTCCCAAGGAAATGAACACATTTGTGCCATGGTGACCAGAGGGGGGAGAAAGTGCAGACCTGTGAAAGCCATTCCTTCTCTAGATGGTGCCCTTTGGGGTGAGGAGGGGCAGACACCTGCCCTGCATCTCCTGCCCCACCTTGTACAGGCCAGGTGACCTTGCTGCTGGAGCCAGTCATGTGTCCAGGATTCTGTGACACGGAGACTAGTCCTGGCCCCTCCCCTTATCAGTGAGATGACAGGAAGGAAGCCCTGCCCTGATTGAAGTCCTAAGTGACAGGTGAGACGCGAATCTTCAAGGACAGGCAGACAGATGTCAGGGGAAGAAGGACCAGAAGGTGGTGCCGTCGACAGGGCTGAATTCAGCACTGTCTTCTACGTAACTAGGACTCCCCACAAGGTTTTGGAACAAGTGCCATGTGGAAACGTGACAGGTAGTCAGGGTGGCCTGGAAAGTAGAAGCTGGTGGTGGTGGTAACAGTCTAAAAGAACAGGGAAAGCCCTCAAAGGACGATAGAAACGAGAGAACTTCCATAGTCTTGAGATCTCTGGGTCATGGATGAACCAGTTCCTGGCTTGTGAGGAACTGGGTTGTGTGGCAGGAATCCACGAGCAGCAGGCCAGTACGCAAGGTTTCATCTGTATTTACGGCTGCTGCCCATCACTGGCATTACCACCAGAACTCTACCTCCTGTCAGATCAGCAGAATTGGATTCTCATAGGAGCGTGAACTCTTCTGTGAACACACTCCTTGTGAGAATCTAATTTCTGATGGTCTGAGGTAGTGCTACTATGGGGGTGATGCTGGTGCCATCCCCCCAACCTCTGTGTCACACGTGTCTTCGGTAAATGTTTCATGGGTCACACGGGTCCTTCCCTCTCTTGGCAGGTTACTTTTACTCCCAGGACCCGGCGCAGATCTGGCGTGTGGCGGAGCGGCTGGAGGTGGGCATGGTGGGCGTGAATGAGGGGCTGATCTCCTCCGTGGAGTGCCCCTTCGGCGGGGTGAAGCAGTCTGGCCTCGGGCGCGAGGGCTCCAAGTACGGCATAGACGAGTACTTGGAGGTCAAGTACGTGTGCTACGGAGGCCTATAGGGCCCTTCAGACACAGGCAGAGCTTCCCCACGTGTGTGAGGGCATGCTGTCTGAGATTTTAAATAAGCTAGTAGGCTACTGGGATCGTGACTCAACTCAGCCAGGCCTCATCATCCTGTGCACTCCCTCTCCCCGGTTACTAAGGATCAGTTTAGGCCCAGGACGCCTGGAAGGAGATCCTCCGGCATGATGGTGGGTGGGTCACAGGCAGTGCGCCTCACTGACCCCCCGCCAGCCCCGCTCTGTAGGCGCCATTTGCCCAGAAGTATATCAGCAGAGGCTGGACTGACCCCTTCTCCATTCCTCTAACAGCACAGGATCGCCTGCTCCTGCGTGCAGGATGCAAGGCGTATCTCCCTGGGTCTGGACCCGTTTTTCCATCTGTTTCTTCACTGTCCTAAATGTACTGCTTCCACTTCATCCCTTGCTGGTAGGAAATGAGTGTAAGCAGAAGTCAGCAGAGGCAGGAGGCTGCAGTGGCAGGCACAGGCTCCTTTAGCCTGGCGCTCACCGAATTGCCCATGACTCGGAGAAACGTGCCCCTGAGAATGTACCATCCTATGAGGAGAGTGGAGGGTCTAGGCAGGCCTCCCCCGGCTTCATGGGAAGCAGAGGGCTCTGCAAAATAATAAAGTAGGTGAAAGTCTAGGCTGTCTCTACGGAGAGTGGTGGTACCCAGCCCACACCTTACACCCTGGCAGTGGCTTTGCCAGGAGAGAGTCCCCTGCCCCCTTGGGTGCACCCCCATTTGCCCACAGGACCCTGAGTCTCCTGCCTGGTGGAGTGTCTCTAACTAGCAAAAGCAGTTTCGCTGCCATGACTTCAAAAAAGGAATAGATTCTCAGAGGTCAGGGCCGCCTTGTGGAAGAAGCCTGAGGCCTGGTCTCAGGTACGTTCGACCTGCCAAGAGCATTCACAGCTCGTCACTCAACACACAGAAAACTCCAGGGCAAGCGTTGGCACTCAGACTAAAAGGACAACCCAGAATGGCTTGAGCTTTCCTAGAAACGCCTGAGACTCAACAGAGGACTGAGGCCGCTCCAGGCCATATGGGCAGAGAAGCAACTCCTGTGTCCCCTTCTCGGGGCAGGTGGCGGGGGAGGGGAGTGCGTGGGGGAAGGTTGTCATGGATATAGTTGTTCTGAACCCCACCTCATACTCTGCACCCTCACTGAGTCATCGAGAGCTGCAGAGAGTAATGTCAGCAAAGTCCCCATGCACAAAGGAACACTTTGTGTCCCAAGCTGCCACAGATCTGGCCAAGACAGTCCTCTGCCATGTCCCCCAGAACTGGGGGAGTAAACTGAGCAGAAATCTGCCTCCTAGTGACACTGCCCAGATCCTGCCCACAGGCCCATAGCTGCTAACATTTCATTTCTATCCTTGTAGTTTTTAGGTAGTTTTATAGAACCTTCTGGTTGCTTACAACTTGGCACACCCCATGTTTTTCCTATTAAAAACACACACTGGTGTTATTTTTAGACGTTGAGTATTAACCCTAAGCTGTATGGAAGAAGGCTGTCACACCCACTGTTCACTCTGTTAAGTGATGGGCTTTACGGTGAGGTGGTGGGTTAAGTCTGTTGGCATGTTTGGTACATAAATTGAAGGCTTGAGGCTCCTTGCAATGCTTTTATTTCATTTGGTCATTTGAATGATTTGGGGGAAGCAGGGGTTGTGGCTCCATAGAGCCCAAGGCCCTGGGCTCAGTCCATAGCAGCACTCCCCAAAATACTCAGATTTTAAAAGGAAACAGCTTTAGTAAAATGGTCCTGGGTTGTGGGTTATGTTTAATTTGTAGAGACATTCTCACTCTATTGGCCAGACTGATCTCAAACCCTTGGGTCAAACAATCCTGCTTCGTGCCCACAATAGCTGGGACTATAAACACATGTTCACCAACCAGGTAAAAGTTAATTTTGTTTTGTTTTCTTTGTATATGTGCGGTACTGAACCCAAGGGCCTTTGTACAAAGCTACATTCCCAATCTTTTTGAATTTTGCATCTTGAGACGGGGTCCCAAAAATTTGGGACAGTTGCCAAATTGCTCAGGCTGGGCTCAAAATTGTGATCCTTCTGCATCAAACTCCCAGGGTGCTGGGATTTCATACATATACTACCATACCCAGCTTGAAAGTGTTTTTAAGTGAATAGTTTTGTTATTTTTTTAATAATGTGACCATAAATGTTAGATGGGAATTTTTTAAGTACATATTTTACAGTATGAAAATAAAAAGGACCATTAAAGTGGGGGTTGGGTAAACTAGCCTCCAGCCCCATCTGACCTGCCACCCATATTTGTATAACCAGAAAACCAAGAATGTTTTTATATTTGCAGTTTTTGTGGGGGAGGGGAGAACTCACAATTATGTTCTACAATATGAAATTCAGATCTCAATATCCATAAGTCAAATGTCATTGGATGAAACCCAGCCACACCCTGTTTGAAGATAGAGTTGGTAACTGTCTGCTGAGTAGAACCAAATCATCATCACAATGAGACCAAGTGACCTGTAAAGCCTAAACAACTTACTCAGTAGCTCCTTAAACGGAGTGCCAGTCCCTTCTCCAGGGCCTGGGGGGGAAGCAGGCTTTCTGCTGGCTCTTGGGCATTATTTTGTCCTGTTAAACCCCTTCCACATGGAATGTGCTTTTCAGGGCAGGGCTGCCCCGGCATACGGGCAGGAACTTCCCAGCTGTCTATCTGTCTTGTTGCTGGGACAAGTACAGTATCCAACATCCACAACTTACGAGAGGAACAGTTTATCTTAGCTCCCAGTTTCAGGTCTCAGGCCATTCGTGGGTGCTGGCAGCAGTGGAAGGCTAGCCACGGAGGCCATCCACAGCATGGTGAAACAAGCCCCTGAGGGGAAGGGCAGAGCAGACAAACACTTGTTCGTGATGCACTGGTCGGCCCTTTCCAACCAGGCCCCACGTCTTAAGAGACAGGAGATCAGTGAGCTTACCTGTGTGATTGAATCACCTTCCAAACCTGAGGTTCTTGAGGAACATTCCAGATCCAAAGCAGCACCAGCCATGGCACCTTCCAGAAGTCTGTGTCCTTAAAGTGCTTCTCAGACCTCCCTCCCTCTGCACAGCCTTTAAGGGGCTTTTGAGTATGAGTTTTTGGGTCCAGTTGCTCCACTCTCTCTTACTTGTGTGAATAGACTCCTCGCAGACACGGATTAGAAGCACAGTGGGAGCCAGCCTGTGGTGCTGTGAACTGACAATGCACGCAATTGTGGCTTTTTCTGAGAGCGCTTGATCTGGACGTTCTGATGGCCCACTGCAGCTGTTTGAAATAGCATTTTACTTGAAGAACTTGTACAAAGGTGCCATGCTGCATTTCGTGGGATAAAAATGTGTAAGAGGTCAAGTAGGAAATGGTGAACATTGTACCTTTCCAACATGGGCACGTAACACGATTTCTCATTTCTGACATTATATGTACTAGTGTCTGGTCTGCAGAGTGGTGTGAGATGAATAAATGTTGAACTGACAACATCCTGCTTCTGTGATAAGGTATCTGCTGTGATTTCTTCCCCACGGCCTTCACACAGAGCTACATCTCCAGCCCATTTTTTATTTTTGATTTTGAGACTGTCTTGCTAACTTACAAAGTTCTCCAGCCTATGCTCAAACTTGTGAGCCTCCTGCCTCAGCCTCCCAGTGTATAGGGGACTACAGGCCAGTGCCATTGAGCCCAACAAGGAAGGACATAATATACAGCCATGTGACTCTAGGCCCACGTGTGGCTGGTGGTCCTTGAAGGCGACTGCAAGAACATGACCAGATATATCTAAATCCTTAAGTCAGCTTCCCTAAAAAATCACATCAGAGTAAGTGACCACCTTTATCCAACGTGAGCACCAGCCTCTGACACACAAACTGCTTCTCAATTGTTTTGAAACTTGCCGAACTCGATACTGGATGTTTTGTTGCCAAAATTTTGTCCCAGTACCTGGTTTGTTAGATAACTATAAGATTAGAGCAACTATAAGATTAGATTAGAGAATTTGCTGGTGTTGATTGCCAGGTGACTCGCCCTCTTTGGAGCCAAAAAGATTTGTTTGGTGCCTGCTATGCCTCAGAACCAGAGGACAAGGACCACCAAGGTGCCACTGTGCACATCTTAGAAGTTGTATGCAGCCCTCTGTCCTACTGACCACTGTCCCTGTGCAAAGAGCAGGAGCTTGTGTCTGGAAAGCAGCACAAACAGGCCTCTCTCCTTATGCAGGGTGCACATCCAGCTTAGCGAGTGGCGGGTGAGTGCCATGCTGCCAAGACTGGTGTCGTGGCCCAACTGTCCTGGATCTAGGGCCCTTGGTGTCCTCCAGCTCACACCACTGTCTGGCCTCGGAGGTGTAACTGAAGGACACTCTGCTTCTGATGAGGCCGTTCCTGGGGACGCCCTGTCTGTCCTTTGAAGATCACGTCTTGGTCACTGCCAGGCTCAGACGACACCATGAGGCGGCAGGTGTGCTCGGTGTTCCTGCATTGATGCCTGGAGAGAGACAGGCAGAGGGTCTTAGGAGGGACAGGACTGAAGCCAGGCCTGCTGGCACAGGCCTGTTGTTCCAGTGCTCTGGGATGCTGAGGCAGGAAGATGACAAGTTCAAGCCCAGCCTAGAAAAATCAGTGAGATAAGACCATAAAATCCCAGTGTGCAGGAATGGCTGCAGAATGGCCCGGGAAAGCAAGTGGAGATGCAGAATCTACTGTGGTCTGAACATCATATATCCCAAATTCCGGTGTTGAAACCTCGCTCCGAGGTGACACAAGGTGGGCCTTTGGGAGATAATGCCATTGGTGCCTTCATGGAAGAGGCCCCAGCATTCTACCTGCCCCATATACCAGACAAGGCTACAGGGACCGGGAACCCTAGGAGAGACTGACACTGAGCTGCCAAGACCTAAACATGGGACGTCCTGCTCCAGACCCGTGAGGAATAAGCATGTGTGGTATGTGAAGCAACATCAACACAGTGGGTATGAAAAATATTACAGATTTTTATAGTTAAGGACACACTGCCAAGAACTATGAAAGAAGTATGTTCAAAGCAAGGAGGTAGGTATTTTGAGTGGCTCTGTGTCATTTACTGTAATACTTTTTTTTTTATTTAAACATTCAAGTATCTTACGAATACCCCTTATATAAACCATCTGATGTAGGTATTTGTTACAGTAGCTAGAAGGAAAGGAGATGGGTGTCACAGTGTAGAGAAGAGACCCAGCAAACAGCCCCACCCAGGGATCAGCACTGCCACCCTGGCAGGCTGCCACTTCCCCTCATATCCCCTTCTATAAAATGGGTGATTACAGTCTGTTGCTCACAGAGCTGTTGGCAGGACAAGCGTTAAACAGGCATTGTGTGCTAAGCACCTCACACCTCAGCGCGGTAAACCCGGAACACCTGATATTTTAACTCCAGGACAGTTGACAGGTGAGGTTAGGAGGATCTGAACTAGGGTAGGGAGAAGGAAGGAGGAGGGGGCAAGAGGCCAGGCATGATGGGGAGCCTGGGGTGGAGGCAAGCATGGACTCCAGGGACCAGGTCCCAACACTGAGGAATACAGAGTGCACTTCTAGGAAAAATGGGGTGTGAAAGGATGAGTGTGAGATAAGCTCTTCGGTACACAGTCACTTCATAATGCTTTGGAGTTTTGTTCTTTGTTTTGTCACTGTTTTTTGTTTTTGTTTTTGTTTTTTTCCTGTGGTTTTGGGGACTGAACCCAGGACCTTCACATTGAGCTAAGTTGCTAAATTGCCCAGGCAGTTTGAGCTTGCAGTCTTCCTGCCTCAGCCTCCTGGAATGGTAGGATAACAACCTTGGGACACTAAACCCACTGTAACACTCCTCTGACATTATGTTACGCAAAATTGTGAACCCTAAATAAATGCACACTTGACTTGCCAGCAAGATGGTGGCCAAGTAACAGAACATCTCAATGTATCCTTATAGATTAATTTAAAAAGTTGAGATATAGTTAAAAACTGCATGTTCAACTTAGCTGGGAGAGGGAGGAAAGTCCCAGGAATTGAAAGGAGGCCACGGGAAGTTTGGAAATCTTGCAGACACATACAGAGATGAAGAATGTAACAGCCCAAGGAGCCACCCTAGGCTGACTGGGAAGGGCCGTGAGCTACTGGCCTCTGCAGACCGAGTTAAACCCAGAGCTGGGAGCTTTAGACCCAGCTAACATCAGAGCCAGGAGATGTGGGAATTGACAACAGCTGTTAGCCCCAGCCTTCAGAAAGTGTGAAATGCAAACACTGAGAGCTTCCCCACTGAAAAGGCCTCCTACAGTATAGACCACCTTGGGAAAAACAGCACTTGGCAGCCATAATAGGCAGTGATGTAACATGAGTCATCTTAAAAAGAGCCCAGAGCCTGAACTCTTTAGGGTAAAAGAAGTCATAGATATGTCACAGCAGGGATTTGGGGAACACTCTTAAACACTGCCTAGGAAGAAACTGGCACAAGAAACAGTTGTGGAGAGGAGAGAAAGGCCACCGAAGTCTTGAATGGCACGGTGGTAATGGGAGCAACTCCTTGTGGGAGGGATGCCAGATCAGGCAAGAGTTTTGTTGAGGGGGTTGGGGGGGGGGGGTGAATAAAACACCTTGGAGGCTATCAAACGGTCAGGTCCCCCTTCACTACCTGCTCACAGCATGGAACTCAGAGGACTTCAGGCATCCCCAAGTATCTTCCTTCAGCCATTTGATCTTGGACAAAGGGACCAAAAACATTCCCTGCAGTAAAGATAGCCTCTTTAACAAATGGTGCTGGGGAAACTGCCTAGCTGTGCAGAAGAAACTAGACCCACATCCTTCACCATGCACCAAAGTCAAATTAGAATGGATCAAAGATTTAGACATTGAAATGAAAACACTGAACTTGTTGGAGGAAAAAAATAGGCAAAATCCTTGAAGTCATAGGCATAGGCAAGGATTTTCTCAATAAAACACCCAAAGCACATGAATTAACATCAAACATCAACCAGTGGAATTATATCAAGTTAAAAAAAGTTCTGCATAGCAAAGAAACAACAGAGTGAAGAGGGTACCCATAGAATGGGAAAAAATATTTGCCAGCTACTCCTCAGAGGGCTATTATTAAGAATATGCAAAGAACTGAAAAAATCAGACCTTCCAAAATAAAGGACCCAGTCAAAAATTGGAATCTGAAATGAATAGTTCTTGAAAGAAGTCCAAGTGCCCAAAATTCATGAAAAAATGTTCAGCATCTTTAGCCATCAGAGAAATACAAATCAGAACAAGACTGAGGCTCCATCTAACACCAGTAAGAATAGCTGGTATCAAGTACTCAAAATACAGCACATGCTGGCAAGATTATGGGGCTAGAGGAACCCTCCGACACTGCTAGTGGAACTGTAACCTGCTACAGCCACTACAGAAAGCAATATGGAGAGTCCCCAGAAAACTGAAGATGGATACTCCATTTGATCCAGCTCTACTTCTTCTAAGTATCTTCCCAAAAGAGTTAAAGTTATCATACAAGACTTAGATATGCATACCCATGTTTACAGCAGCATAATTTATAATAGCCAAAACTTGGAAGCCAATATGCCCGATCACAGATGACTGGATAAAGAAGATGCGGTACATTGGTGTACTACTCTACCATAAAGAATGACAAATTTGAGTCATTTGTAGGAAAACGGATGCTCCTTGAAACCACTGTGCTTCAGGAAATGAATCAGACACAAAGTTCAATACCATTTACTATCTGTTTTAGTTACTTTATCATTGCAGTGACAAAATACCCAACATCCAGAGAGAGAGGAAAGGCTTATTCAGCTCAGTTTCAGAAGGTTTCACAGAGTTCAATCTTGGGACAGTTGGCAATGGTGGAGGTACATGGCAGAGACAGAGGCTGGAGAGCTGCCCGGCCCATGGCAGATAGAAGCCAAGTGATCTGGAGCGAAGCCCATGAGCTTTCCCAGGCAGAAGCTGCCACAGTGAGTCTTCTTCCTTCCTTTACTTAGTGCGGAGCAGCCCCCAATCTCAACAAATTGACACAGTCCCTCCAGGTCAATTGGCTGCCAGCTCTTACCTCTCATGATGGATTAGATCGGGAATGTCCTCCCACAACCTCATGTATTTGGAAGGAAGGAACTAATTGGGCCAGTTGGATTAATATATGGATTTCAGGGCTGGTAAGATGTGAGTCTGGTCGGGAGAAGTTGGTCACAGAGCACGGCCGGGAAGGCTAGATTCTTGGCTGGCTTCTTCCCAATGTCTCACTGTTTCCTGTCTTGCCATACTGTGACAGCCTTTCTCCAGCTAGACCTCTGCCAAGCTCTTCTGGCATCACCAGGTGTCCAAAAAAGGACTGAGGCCCCTGCGTGAGCTAAATTAAACCTTTCCTCCCTTAAGTTGTGGGTGCCAGGCAATGTGTTTAGCGATGAGATAGTTACTAAGACATCTTTTCTTTTGCTAGTTATACCCGCCTTGGATCCCCAAGACAACACATGTACTCTCAGGAGACAGGCGTGAAGGTGAAGTTGGGGCCCAGAAGAGCCATGGGGCCCCAAGCTTGGCAGCTGTGGGCCCAGCACTTGTGCAGACAACAGGACGGCAAGCAGATTTTCTTCTTTGTCCAATTCTAGCACGTCCACACCAGGGGACACACAGGCAGAAGGTCCCACCAGGCCTAAGCCAGTGATTCTTCTTCCTTAGGATTCACTTCTTTCTCTCCTGTTTTCTCTCTCACTCCAGGGACTCCTCTCTCTCTCTCTCTCTCTCTCTCTCTCTCTCTCTCTCTCTCTCTCTCTCTCTCTCTTATAGTGGCTGTAGTTCTCTCACTTAGCAGCTAGCTTTTTCTCTGGGGACTTCCCCTGGCTCTCTGGATGGTGACACACGACTGCTGCTGCATTCAGGATGACTCCCTCGTATTTGACTCCTAGTGCCCTGTGCCCTTAAATCTCCTACTCAGAGCTTTCCCTTGGAGGCCTGAGGGTGAGGCACCACGAACTGCACCTACGGATTCACTGAGACCTTGTGGTCACTTGTGGGAAGGGGGAGAGCTGCCGGTATCCCAGCCCTGAGCGGCCTCTTATGTGTACCTGAGAGTCCCTGAGGCTCACCCACCCCTCTTCCTTCAAGGGGGAATCCCAATTGTACAGCAGTAAGTCGAGTGGAGGAAACCAGAGCAACTCTACAGTAATCCATTGGAGGATGTGCCATACAACATACAAACAAGACAGGACAGTGTCACACTGAAGTGTTACTTCTCACCTTGACCACTGCACTTGATACTACTTGTAATTTCCTATACCAGTAACTGAACCAACAAGTTCGTAAGAATGTTAACTGCCTGTCTACAACTTACAGAACACCTTCTACTACATTAACTACTAAGGTGTAAATCCAGAGACAGTTCATATCCTGCTTGAACACGGCCAGTTTAAAAGAAAGCCAGTAAGCAGGGGCCAGTGGAGAAGGCCTGCAATCCTCCCAGCACTCTGCGAGGCTGAGGTAGGAGGATTGTGAATTCTAGCCCAGCCTGGGCAATTTAGTGATTTAATGAGACCTTATCTCAAAATAAAAAAACAAAAACGAGGAGGAGATGTAGTTCAGAGTGAAGGCCCTGGGATGGATCCTGATACCACAAAAAAGGTGGGGGTACTAAATCAGCAATTTAAACACTACCCGCTCTCACTGCTCCCAACTCCACTCACAGTTATTTCAAGCAATTTAATTTCCAACTTATGACCACCTGTATTACACACATCCCAAAATGGCTCTTCATTAATTTTCATTTCAAAGCAAATAGCAGGACCCTAAAGAATGCCCTTATAGACAAAGGAAAGGTGACCAAAATGGGTGAACACAGAGAACTGAGGTGAAGAACCTGAGATACCAAAGGGAAGAGACAGCAATTTGTCAAGTTAGTTGGCCCGCGAGTCCCCCAGCCCTATTACAGGGCACTCCCAACCCTTGTAGTGTGCAGGGCCAGGAAGAACCTCTCAACCAGCAATCCCCAATCTTGTCGATGCCAGAGACCAGTTTCATTGAAGACCATTCTTCAAGGACAGGAAAGGCGATTGGGAGTCATGACTTGTTATCCTGTAGTTTGTTGGAGGGTAGCTTTGATTTTTAAATTTTTATATTTATTTATTTACTTATTTGAGACAGGGCCTCACTCTTTAGTCCAGGCTGGTCCTGAAATTCTCTGAGCCCCGACTAACCTTGGACTCAGAGCAATCCTCCTGCCTCAGTCTCCCGAGTGCTGGGATTACAGGCATGGTGCTAGGGAGTTGAACCCAGGGCCTAACCTCCGTGCCATTCCTCCAGTCCTGGAGGAACAGCTTTGAAATGGCTGGCAGTGGCAGGAGTTCCGGAAGTGAAGCTCTGCCTCCTGTCAATCAGCGGTGGCATTAGAACTGAATAGGAGCGCCCTGGCAGGAGGTGGGCTTTGCTCATTTTTCCAAGAGGTCTTGTCCTTCCCAGGGCACGTTCCGGGTCCCAATCTGCAGACCAGAGTTGGGGAGCCCCGACCCAGCATCACGCGAGATGAGCATGATCATCACGACACTGTGAGCCCTTGGAAGTGAGGACAAGGTGAGCTTACAGACGTCAGGTTGACTCTGGGCCGTGAGACAAAAAAGGACAGCAACAAGAACATATGCTGTGTCAGCCATTAACCAAACAAATGCCTTCCTTCCTTCTTGCCGCCCTGCCTGCCTGCCTGCCTTCCTCCCTCCCTCCCTCCCTCCCTCCTTCCTTCTTTCCTTCCTTCTCCTTCTTTTGGACAAGGTCTTGTTAAGTTACTAAACTGCCTGAGCCTCTTCCAGAGTGCTGGGATTACAGGCCAGTGTCAGCAGGTCCAGCTCCACTCTATGCTTTCTGAAGACTGATTTGAATGTCGTGCCAAGGGGTCCCTCCTGTCCGCCTTGCTGTGGGGATACCTGCTTCCTACTAACATGGGGCACAGTCTGAGGGCTCTCAGGATTGGGTGGACGCCTATCTGGGACATGTGACCATAACCCAGGGGCAACAGGGATACGAACAGGGCAAAGGGAAGGACAACTGCATCATGGCTTCATAGCCTTGACTCTTGGCTAACTTGGCTCTTTAGTCTTGCTCCATCATGCTCCACTCTGATGATGACCGGGCAGGTGTTTGGGGTGGGAAGAGGGTGCTCTGCAGCCCCCAGGCCACACTGCAAGCTGAGCTGGCCCAAGGGGTCACATACTCAGTGAGCAGCCTGAGCCTCCAGCTAGCTAATGGCCAGTGAAGGCCTGCCAGCCCATGTCCTCCTCACTGGGTCAGGCTGCACCCACCTAGACAAAAGGCCACCTCATTCTAGGTCCCACAAATGTACTGACCTGCAGGTTAATGGTGGCTTCAAAGTCCCTGACATTTCTTGGGTGTCCAGGTGGGTGTGTCTGAAATACCCAGTTCATAGGATGGGTGTAAGTGTGGACTAAGAAGCTACTAGCAGGGAGCTGGGGGAGGCTAACAAGAAGAGTTCATCACATGTGACCTGTTAAGGGGGTAGACTTGCCTTCCTCTGGTTGCTCCTAAGCCGAGAGAGGGGCGGAAAGTTAGGAAAGCAGCCACGCAGCCAGAGGTGATGGCCCATGTGTGCCACCTCAGCGCTCTGGAAGGCTAAGGTAGGAGGATCAAAGGCAGGAGACCCCTGGGGATATAGCTTAATGCAGAGGCCTTTAGGTCAACCTCTAGTATAAAAGAAAATAGGCTCCATGCAGGCAAGGATCACTCTGTATACAAAACACGGCAGAAGGTCGAAGGAGAGCGGCCATATTTAGCAAACGAGTTCTTCCCTAGCCCAGCTGTGCTCATCCTAAGGCTGATACTTCTTTCATTAGGGTTTTTGTTTGTTTTGTGGTGCTAGGGATTGAACCCAGGATCGTTATTTGGAGACGGTGTTTTGATACACTGCTAAGCTGCCCAGACTGGCCTTGAACTGATGATCCCCCTGCTTCAGTCTCCCAGAGGGCTGGGAATATAGGCCTGCACCATAGGACCCAGCTCTTTCACTCCTTTGATGGGTTCTACCACCTCCCTGATAATTCGATCCTCAGCAGGGAAAGAAGTTTCGGCCTTTTTCTCGGGCAGGAAATTTCCCGTGTCTCCCAGGCCCGGCCTGCTGTGGTGCTCACAGACCTGCTCCCTCCTCACTCCACTCAGATGGTCTGCTTGTGGGTTAAGACCTAGTGCTGGATCTTGTTCTCTTTAATCCTGCTTGATGCCCTAATGGGCTGGTACTCTACAAAGGCAGCTGTAAGACACCTTCCCTGTGGCCAGGGAGTTCCTCATAATGCTGTGTCCATTGGCACAGGCCAGCTGCCACTTATCTTGCTCCCCAGCTCTCTGCAGAAGTCAAGGTGCGTGATAACAGTGTCCAGAAGTTGCCAAGTTTTACATTCTTGGCCCAGCACGCAGCTACACGTGTGGTCCAGATAACCTAAGCCCTGCCTCCTAGGCTTGTAGCTGACAGTTTTACAGGTGCTGGGGCCCAGCAGGTGTCAAGCCACTGCTCTGAGTCCTGGGCAGGTATTTTGCACTTTTTTCTTCTCCATAATTATTTTTATTAGTGTATGTCTGGAATACTGTCGTGGTTTGGATCTGGAGTGTCCCCCTAAAGCTTCATGTTTCCACAGATACTGTGTAGGGTTGGGAGGTGGGGCCTTGGCTGGAAGGGGCAGCTGCCTGGGATTGACCTGGAGGGGCATACTGTGGGTTCAACCCTTCCTCCCAGTCAATCTCTCTGTACCACCATGATGTGAGGATCACTGCCCCAGGAACTCTGGTTCCAGCTCTAGCTGCAACCCCACCATGTGATTCTACCGTTTCCAGTGACCCACCCATGAACGGACTAAGACCTTCTTAAACTGTAAGCTACAATAAATCTTTCCTCCCTAAGTTGTGGATGTCAGGTATTTTGAGTCACAGTGATGCAAAAATAACTAAGACAAATATGTAATAATTATTCATCTTGGGGAATTGATGGACATACATATTATCTCTCTCTCTTTCTCTTTTTTTTTGGAGACAGGGTCTCACTCTGTAGCTCAGGCTGCTCCTGAACTTACTATGGAGCTCAGGCTGGCCTGGACTCACAGCAATCCTCCTGTCTAAGCCTCCCAAATGCTGGAATTACAGGCATGAACCACCATGCCCAGCTTATATGGTGCTAGGGAATCGAATACATATTACATCTTAAGTCACTTTTATGTCCCTTCCTGCCCTGCCCTCCCTTCTCCTTCTGTTCTGATCCTCTTACCAACAGATAAACGGATAAAGGTTTTTACAAAAACAATGAAGTACTACCCAGCCATAAAGAAGGACAAATTTAAGACACTTGTAAAAATATGGATACACTTTGAAACTATTACTAAGTGAAATCAGACACAAAAGGTTAAATATGGCATAGTTTCTCTTGTATGAGAAACCCAAAATATAATGTGCAGGTGATCTCTGAATTGTTGTGTCCTGCCCTGCACTCTGGCCTCAGGTAGGCACAGGTGAGGTCAGCTGAGCCACCACTGGTTGGCCAAGTGCTCTGGGAAGGGGAAGTGCAGGAAATGAAGCCATGACAAGTGTTTATCTCTTCTCTTCCCATGCTGGACAATCAGTGGCTGATTCTGTCTGGGGTGGCCCAGAGCGTGACCTGATTCATCCAAGATAACCTGTGTACCTGCTAGTGTCCACCTGTCTCACCTGTGTGCCAAGGCAGGCGTAAATACATAACGTTCATCACACTGCTCTGGGACAATACAGGACCATGAGGTGTGGTCACAAAGTTCTGAGTAGCTTTTCTTTTACAGCTCCTACCCTTGCCTGCTTCCTGCTGGGTCCCTAGCGAGCCTGCCCAATGGCTCTGCCAACTTCCTCTGTGACTCTTCAATCTGTAACTAAATGGATAGCTCTGCTTTTTCTCATATGTATTAAAAATAGGGTAAAAT
This sequence comes from Ctenodactylus gundi, assembly GCA_004027205.1. NCBI lineage: Eukaryota > Metazoa > Chordata > Mammalia > Rodentia > Ctenodactylidae > Ctenodactylus > Ctenodactylus gundi. Next base: position 24,121 of record PVKB01003709.1, read on the forward strand.
CATACACAAAATAAAATTTTAATTTGGCATACCTTCCATAGTGTTCCTGGCTGTGTTCATGTTCTGATTAACAAATGCAGAAAGCACTGGTACATGGAGCACGTGCTTCAGGCACAAGGAAATAACCAACAGCATTCACTTCAGAGTGTCTCCTTTTTGGGGAAGATCACCTACAATTTCTTTTTCTATTATCAAAAACATCACTTAACTTTTCTATTCTAGCACCGGAAAGAAACACTAACTTTAAATCCATAAAGAAAATGGACAAATACACCAGCACTAAAAATGTGCATGGATGTATTTTTATTTCTCTCCATGTAATTAAGAGACAAACTGGTTTAAGAATGGTGACTCCTAATTTTAGGCTATTGGTTAGTCTGTGACGTTCCCAGAAGGAAATTCAGAGTAGGGGAGAAAGCCGTTGGGAGGCTTTAAGCTTTGGATTATGGCAAGGGACAGAGGGAAATTGCACTTACAAAATGATAGCAGAGATCACATAGTATGTACTTAAAATTAACCATTCTTCAGGTCTAAGAAATAGAATTTGTGGTGTTGGGAAACAACACCTAATTTCCTAATTCCACACTATTCAAGGCAGCAGTCCCGGGAATGCCTTTTCCTAGGACCCTTCAGACACCCACCTCCTGAACTCAGGAGAGCCCTGGTTCTGTTCCTCTGGCACGACAGGCCTTCTGGCTGCTCTCGCTGCAGGCAGCGCAGGTGCCCTGGCCCTGGACAATCGCCAGCCATCTCAGCTGCCCCTATGTGCTACCATCTGGCAGCAACATCACACGTGTTCATGTTTGTATGAACAGATCAGCCCCACCCGGGCACAAATGCAGCCATGCCTCCCCAGGCTCCAAACCGCAGCAGGCAGGATTATGCTGCACTCAGACCTCTGCAATTACAGCAACTCTGGCCAACCCCGGAGGATATCAGCTGCCCAGCCAGGATCCCCACACAGCATGGAGCTGGGCCTTAAGGGCCCCTCCTCCCCTCCTTCACCCCCTCTTCCTGTAGCCATGGTTCCTATTGGGCTGAGGATGGGGGAAGGGGAATTGCTCCCTCCAAATTAAACACCCTGGCCAGGGTGGCTCAAGGGAATTATGGGTACTATGTTGCTCAGTCACCCCAGCTACCCAAGTCCTGCTCTTTCAGAGGGAGGGGCCCCCAGTAGGCAACTTTTTTTTTTTTTAATTTTTTGAGACAGTCTAGCTCTGTAGTCCAGGCTGGCTATATCTCCAGTCCATTTTCATTTTTCTTTTTGAGACAGGATCTCACGAGAGATTTATGGGCTGAACTTGAATTTGCATTCCTGCCTCAGCCTCCCAGGGTGCAGGACTCTAATACTGCACAAGGCTGGGTAACCATTTCATTTTGAGCACCACCTATTTGGGACCACACAGACAGATCTAGACCAGGCCTGAACTTTGCAGGTTTAAGGGTGCTGAAGGCCTCTGGATTTCATTTGTGTCCAGAGAAAGCAAGAACTACCTAGTTGTGTTTTTAATGTTCTCTTACATTAAGGATGCTAACTGTCTGGGAGTGGTAGTGAAGGGCAGAAAAAGAAGCCAGGACATTCCTGGGCATCACCAGTGCATGCCATCACTGTGGGCACAGTGCACCACCGAGGTCTGGCTGAGCCACAACTGCCCACAGGGTAACCTGCCTACCAGGTCACTCTCTACTACACATTACACCATACTTCCTTACAAAACGGACATGGTAACAGCACCCACACAGGGCAACTGGGAATTCACAAAACAACACCCATACAAATATTTAAAAACCCAAGCAAGGTAAAAATCAGTATGGTGCTCTGGATGCTAAGAAAGGATTATAAATTCAAGAACAGCCTGGACTACCTAAAAAGATCTTAATTAAAAAGAAAAAATAATTCTGCCACTGAGAAAGCTGGAGGGCCAAACAGACAAAAAACAAAGGCAAATTAAGAAGAGATGTGTTTCCTCTGAGGTCAGGCAACAGCTAAGGCATGGAACGCCTTCTCTGGATCACCTCTCCCTCATGCCGAGGCCCCTGGCTTGGCTATCCTCACACAGAACCTGATGTCTGCCTGCTGCCCTTCTCCTTCCTGTGGGCCTGCACCCCTGCCGATGCCTGCATCTCCAGTGGGCCTCTGAACAGCAGCCCCTGGAACACCTCTAAGTCCAGAACACTCCTCAGAACCCTCCCTAGTCACCCAAGTCTTCCTGGAGCCATCTGTCTGGTGAGATGGCATATAGAACTAATCAAAGAATTCACTGAGAAAGCAAAAACAAGGTGAAGAGTTTAATTAGGTCTAAGTACACTGTCAGGGAAGAGTGAGTGAGCTCCAAGAGAAAAGCCACACCACAGGCTGAGGGGATTGGGTGTTTATATAAGGATCTGAGATCGTGACCATGGTCAAGGAAGACGAGGTCCTTCAAGGTCTGCTCTGTGTCACTGTACTAATTTCCTGGGAAACTCACTGTGCCTAAGACTCCCATATGGGCGCTACCCAACGAGGTGGTAAGACCCTTCAGCTTCCCAGAGGCCTTTTGCTTTGGCTAGGAAAGCTAATGATTACCAGCTAGGAAAGAACAACTGGAGAGGTGCAACTGTTTCAAAGTCCAGCATTTCTCCATTGTCACAGACCACTGTGACGTGAGCTGGGCAAGATGGATTTTAACAGGTTTTACTATTTAATGTTTCTGACCTTCTTCCTGCCAACTGGCTGGAGTTTTAGCCCAACATTCACAACTTAAGAGAGGAAAGCTTTACTTAGCTTACAGTTTCAGAAGGTCTCACACAGTCTGTTCATAGGCAGCCGGCAACAGTGGAAGGACATGGCAGAGGTTGACAAAAGCTAGGTGCTCACTCCACTGCAGACAGAAAGTCTCAACTGAAAGGAGAAATAAGTTAGAACTAAAGATTCAGGCAAGGCCAGAGCCTTCCCAGAATTTCCTACCAGTTGGGCGGCCCACACGCAGGGTGAGTGCCCTCTCTCTTTCTGGCCCTCAAGTCAGTAACATAAACCTGCCAGCTCTGCCCTAGGTAATTCCTGATCTCAACAAATTGACACAATCCTTCCAAGTCGAGCTCCAAGCACCCACCCTTTACAGCCAGGTCCCACTTCCCAACAGCCCATGTTTCTAAAACATAAGGTTTTATTGGGGTGAGGGGTGGGGGGGTACTCCAGGTCACTGCAATCTCCTCTTTCCCATCTCACACGGGTGCCATACCATGTCAGTGCTTTGGCAACACATCCAACTTCAGCCCCTGGTAAGGTCTGGCTGATCAGGCACAAAGATTAAGCCAAAATGTTGCTCTATCATGTTTTAAAACTCAGAGCCACTATGCTGAATACTTGTTTGTGCTCCTATATAAGATATGCATGTAAGAGTACACATAAATATGAACTTATTAAATGAAAATGTAAGGCTGTTCCTCAAGACAGTTTTAAGGTCACCCTCCCAGGTCTGCAGCACTCGGAGGACATGCTTGGTGCTAGAAGGGTACTAGGAATGCATCAATGTATCTTTAGTGGTTTTCCTGACTCAGCTCCTGTTTAGATACTATTGTCTTTTTTTGAGACAGGGTCTTATTTTGAAGTCCAGGCTGGTCCTAAACTCACCATGTTGCCCAGGATGACCTTGAACTCACAGCAATGCTTTTGAGTGCAGGGATTACAAGCATGTACCACCATACCTGGTTTATGGGGTGCTGGGGAATTGAGCTCAGGGCCTTGAGCTTACTAGGCAAACACTTTTAACTGGCAAGCTATTCCTCCAGACCCTTACATTTAATTTTTAATGATTAAAATTACAACTAATATATAAAACACTTTTGTGGTCACTAAAAAGGTCATGTCATATACTGTATAAATTCAGACTCGCTTTAGGTCATTAATTCTGCATTCCTGATGAAAATGAAGTTCTGTCACTTCTTGTTTGTTACTTTTCTACTGGCTTCCTTTTTGATTTACTAAGTGTCATGGTTTGGACCTGGAGTGTCGTCCCAAAGCCTCAAGTTCCTATGGATACTGTGTAGGGTTGGGAGCTGGGGCCTAGCTGGAAGGGGTGGAGGCGTGGACTTGACCTGAGGGGTGTGACCTGGTTCCGCCCTTCTTCCCAGTCTCTCTCTGTACCACCACGATGTAAGGATCTTGCCCCTACTCCAGCCCTGTCATGTGCTTCCATCGCTTTCCAGCTTCCCTCCAGTGAATGGACATGACTTTCTGAAACTGTAAGCTACAATAAATCTTTCTTCCCTAAGCTGTGGATGTCAGGTACTGAGTCACAGTGATGAAAAAGTAACTAAGACACTAAGGAAGCAGACAGTAGTTCTTGAGATAAGAAATACTAAAAAAAGCTCTTTTCAGCTGGGCCTGGTGGCACAGGCCTATAATTCCAGCACTCTGGGAGGCTGAGGCAGGAAGACTGTGAAAATAAACCCACAGCAACTTAGCCAGACCCTGTCGCAAAATTAAAAAAAAAAAAAAAAAAGGGTGGTGGGGGTGCTGGGAGTATAGCTCAGGGCAAAAGGTCGTCGGTTGAATATCCAGTAACACATACAGACACTCATATATACATGTTCCCACCCACCCATAGTAGGAATTTAGCTCAGAGTGAAAGCTCAGTGTTCAATTCCAAGCTCTGCTTCCCCTCCAAATAAAACAAACAAACAAAAAAACCCCAAAGCACCCCAAAACACTCTTTTCTATACAAAGGGGGAAATGGCAGTAGGGGAACCATAAACAACCAAAATCTTTAATTCTATCACAGACAGAAAAACACAATCTGTTATGGTTTGAATTTGGAATGCTTCCCAAAAACCTTATGTTCAGAAGGCAATTCACTCATGGGTTGATCCTTTGACTTCCTGTTCTGTAAGAGGAGGGGCCTGGTCAGAAGGAGCAGAGCACTGGGACATGATCTGGAAGGTTTTATGCAAGCTCTGCCCTTCCTGTCCTGTGATACTATGAATACCTTCTCTCCAGCTAGGCGTCCACCATGTGCTTCCACCACTGCTGATTATTCATAAATTGACTCAGACCTTCTGAAACCATGAGCTAAAATAAACCTTTCTTTCCCCTTAAGTTGTAGATGCTGGGTAATATGTCCCAGCAATGAAAACGTAACGACAATCTAGAAACAAGTAATATTCTTTATTTATAGTACATCTGTCTTATGAAAACTTCTTTTTTCTTTAAAGCACTTTTAAAAGTCCTCTTTTGAGCTAGGAGAGACAGCTCAGTGGAAGCGTACTTGCCCACACTGTGCGACGCCCTGGGTTCAACACCCAGCATGGGGGTAGAGGAAAAAAGTACTCTTTATTCACTTCCTGTAAGATTTCTCCATTTTACAAGAAGCAAAACTAAAAGGTTATTCTCTTTATGCATTTTTCTTTTAGTAGAAAGTCCCCAGATTGCTGCAAAATGATCTTCATAATGATACAGCTAACCCTGGCTCTCAGTGACATAACTACCAATATTAATCAGAAGAATTAAGTGATTGTGAATGATAAGGTTTCATGTATAGTTTCCCAATTCCACATTGCTAGCTGACAAAAATTAGGTTTAGGGTTAAGATAACTGTCATCTACTTAACTGCAAATGGTCATGGGCTTTTCATTTTTCTGAATTTGTGAAATACGACTAAGTGATCCAGTCCAAAGAACTCTATCTTTTAATGATTTATTTAAAACATTAGCTATCTTGGTACTTGATCCAGAAACTAAACACTGTAAATATTACTTACTCCAGGACAATGTGGCCTTCATGTAGAATCCAGCTAGCTGCTATGAACACTTGTTAAAAGCACTGCTTGGCTTCATACCCTTTCATTAAAGAGCCTACTATTTGGAACAAAGAAATACTTTAGCTTAAAAAAATAAAAAAAATTCTGAATTTGGAGAATATAATCCATAACACAAAATCAACTGTTTTTCTCCTGTAACAATGATCAGTATGTTAATTTAGCCATAGTACACCTACCTTTCCAGGTAGACAGAAATGGTTACCTGCAAAAATCCAGAACAAAATGACTGCATACATTTGAGACTCTGTTGGAAAGCATTTCACAGTATTACATCTAAGCTGCATAGAAGACCCCAGTGATCACTGGGAAACCTGCCACAGTCCAGCTTTTCCAGCCCAAGCAGGTCCAGACTCCGAGGAATCATGTGGCCCTCTTCTGCAGCTGCTCTGAAAAATATCCGATCAAAACGAAGCTTACAGGCAGCTGATATTCCCAGGTTTGAGTTCATCTGTGTGTCCCACGTGTACTGGCAATGCTTAGGTTTGCCCAGAAATTCCCAGACATCCAGAATGTTGCTGGGTAAACCACCACATTTAGTAACCTGGAAAGAAAAAAGTATACAGAAGTATTTACACAATCCTTTTTCCCTAAGGTAAACAGGTATGCTTGCTACTACCATGTCCAGGAGTGCCAACATAACACTTTAAACCAGAATGTCAAAAATAATACACAAATGTAATATATTCATACACATTACAGAAAGTAGACTGCTGGGGGCTGGAGGAATGGCACTGCGGTTAAAGCACTTGCTTTGCAATCTCAAGGCCTTGAGTTCAATTCCCCACCACCACACAAAGGTGGTGGTGCACACCTGTTATCCCAGGACTTGGGAGTCTGGGACAGGCAGATCCTCCTAAGTCCAAGGTCAGCAAAGGAAAAAAAAAAAAAAAAAAAAGGTGACTGCTGCAGGGTAAGCAGTAGATAATCTAAAAGGTCTAAAATTTGTTCCACCTCTGCCGTTACCAAGGACCTAATTTTGGGTGGCAGATGAAACTCAGAAGCCTGAACCTTCATGGCCTCGATTATTGTTGTTCATGTTTAAAAACAGAACTGGTATGGAAAGAAGAAAAAACTGCAATTTTCCTCTACCAGCTTAAAAGTATGATATTTATTCAATCCAACAATGTCAATAATGCTTTCCCAGTTTTATTTTAGATGCACTAAAAATATTAATTCTTTAAGTTCAGTGGTATGGTGTATGCTAAGCCTAAGTGAGGCCCTGGGTTCAACCTCCAGCTCCAGAAAGATAAATTGAACTTATATGTGGAAAATATGTACTACATTTTCAGAGCCTTTCCTTGCCATCTGAACCATGTTTTAAGTCCACCATTCTGTGGATTAACTCTATCCCCCATGCTATTCAGCCATGACCATCCCTTGTCTCCAGACCCTTTCCATCTTCTAACTCCAAACATACAGCATTAAGCATGTCCTGCCACTCCTGTATTCTCCTGGGCCTTGGAAACCACCATTCTACTTTCTTTTTCTATGGATGCCAGGCAGTTTAGGGAACTCCTGTAGTATTTTTTCCTTCACTGATGGCTTCCTTCTCTAGCATAACATCTTTCTGATTCACTTGTGCTATAGCTTGGACTGAAATTCCTTCCCAAGGCTGAGTCATGTTCCATTCACCTACATATTACATTGTCAGTTATACGTGCGGTGCCTACACTGGATTCCAGTTAAAATGAACAGCACTGCTGAGACTCAGGTACACAGCCATCTGTCCACGTCCTGGTTTTCAATTTTCCTATGTATTTCACCAGATCATTGGACACTATGGTAAGGCTACAGTTAATGTCTGAGGTCCTGCAAAGCCCCAGTGGTCTCAACTGAAATAAAAGGAATGAAACTTTGTTTCAGATCTGGCTGTTGTGGTACAACAAACGGGGGTAAAAAGATGAATAAATTATTGTGACATATCAACGAGACTTCTGTTTAGATGATATATCTTAATCCTTAGTGTAACTGCATTTCTTTTGTAGTTATTAAAATTCTCAAGAAGTTAAATATGTAGAAGAAAACAAAACAATAAAAAAAAAAAAACCTCATTAGGGCTCAGTGGCAGAATGCTTGTCTAGCATGCACAGGCCCTGGGTTCACGTCCAGCACTGGGGAATAAATCTGAGAGGACTGACTGGGACAACACAGTATCTTTATGTTCTCCACTTGCAATCAGAGATGCAAATAAGCTCCATTTTCTTGAACTCTTCTAATCACTGGTTTCTGGTTTCTTGACACCTGTTTCCCTCTGTCTGTTGTCCATGCAGTGTTTGCTTCCCACCACCCCTCGCCTCCCCGAGTCTCTGCTGCCATACGAATGCACGAATGCAATGAAATCTAAACAAGTACTTGAGGACCTGCAATTGTGAAGTCACATTCTCAGAGACTATTTTTTAAAAGCTCCGCCCAAAGGAAACTAAGTATTTTTCACAGGAATCATTTCTGTCCACACTGAATTGACTTTGTTACTCACTTCTTGGTCCCTTAAGTTGGTATCTCCTGCAAATATGACTGTAGCTGACTCCGGAGCCTCCTGCATTTTCTTTAAAACTATCTTTAGCTGATTCACTCGTTCCTCAGCATGCCCTCTGGTGCTCTCCAGGTGGGCAGTCATGAGGCAAAGTTCACTTCCAGACAGACTCACCTGCAACGGGACAAATGCTGATTAAAGTGAGTAACAACCACGAATGCAGAACCTCAGTATCACAATCAATAGAAGCTCGGTCATCATGTGATGTGTTTATGAAACGACAGCACTCCTCCCTTAGGTCAAAAAAAAAAAAAAAATAGCCGAAGGTGCTACCCTGCCCAGATGGCGACCTTTGCCAATTCCACTGTGAGCCCTTCCCCAGGCCACCAGTGGCTTCCTCCTCTAGATTTCTATTGCATGCTGGGCTGCTATTAAAGCCACTCAATCAAATTAAAAGCATAATGAAGCTGCAAGTCCTTTGCAAGCCCAGCTCACTCTTGGTTTTTGCTGCATCACTAAGGGCCTGGTGCATGGGTACTTTAAAAATGTTTGCTAACAGAGTAAATGAGAATTGTTTCCCATTTGTAATGAAGACCCTCACAGCCTTGATCTGTCAGGACACTACCTGCAGAGTCCAGCCCTCTGCTCTCACACTGGGCATCCAGGCTGAGCTATAAGCAGATCCCATGGGCTGCTCATCCCCGCCACACCTCGGCAACTCATACAATCCTGCTCAGACTCTTCTTCGTATCCACACATTATATATTCTTCAGATACTTTACACTTCAATTCAAATACCACTTCTGTCACGAAATCCTGTTATATTTTGCATCTGGAATATCTCCCAAAAGCCTCATATATTTGGATGCTATGGATTACCTATGGATTTGATGTGCGGTTAAATGGTAGGGCCCCGTCAGAAATAATGGACTACAGATGTATGGTGAAGACAGGCATGTGGTGGATTAGGGGCACATTGTAGATTACAGTTGTGTGGCACATTACTGGACATGTGACCTGGGAGGGGCAGACCACTCAAATATGACCTGGAAGGGTATATACTAGCTCTGCCTTCCTCTCTGACTTGGGTTCCCTCTGCCATGCTATAAACAGCTAAGCTTTCACCATATGCTTCCACCATGACCAGAGCCCATGAATGGACTATGACCTTCTGAGATTATGAACTAAAGTATTTCCTCCCTTACGGTGCGGATGTTGGGTATTATGTCCTGGCATTGAAAATGTAACCAAAGCATTCTCTTCAATAATCTGGCTAAAAGTCACCCCTCTTTTCTCCAACCTTCCATGAGTGTCACTTACACTCCTCCTCACTAATCTCCAAGCTGTATGAAAGTGAAGCCAATAGTGGATGAGGACTCTAAGCCTCATACAGTACTACAGGGCCATGCACATGGGAGACAGTGGTAGCTCTACTTAGGAGTCAAAGGTGGATGCCAGCTAACTCTCAAATATTTTAGAAAAATACTATTAGAGTAAGAATTCCATTTTTACAAGTCTGTCCATATTAAATTTTCCTTTTTAAGATTATTTTCAAAAAATGTACAGGTAAGAAATCAGTTTTTCTCTAAAGGACTTTTTTAAGACAACACCACCCTTTGGACTCTATGGAAATGGTCTTTTTTTTTAAATTAAAATCTGAATTACTTACATGCACACATAAAAGGTTCCTCATCATTTTGGTACTTGGAAAAGGAATAATCTCTTGGCTTTTTAATTTCACTCTTGATTTCTTCAGCATTATAGCTGTGAAGTATCCTTCTTCATGGCCTTCAAATGTGGAAAAGAATTTAGGCTGAGAAGATCAAGGTGGCTTTCAGTTTATCACAAATTCCCCTATAAAAATTTTATAACAAAGAGATAACAGATATTTAAACGAATCTAAATCTTTAAGATAAACTAGTATTTCAAAATAGTTTAAGACGGACAATCAAATACCCATGCTTACTTGATCCCTCCCAAAGTTTGCAAGTATGGAAGAAATACGGAAATCAGCCAAGCACGGTGGTACACGCTTCTAAATCTAGCAGGATGACGGGAAGTTCCAGCTCAGCCTGGGCTATTTAGCAACTTGGGTGAGATGCTGCCGCAAAATCAACAACTAAAATATGGGCTGCAGATGTAGTTCAGTGTGAAGGCCTTGGCCTGAGTCCCTAGTACCACAGGCTAAAAGAATTCTTTCTTAGGAAACTGGCCTCAGATTAATGGCTTCTATACACTGATGCAGTGGGGACATAAGCACCTGGCCCTATCCATAAGCAGTCCTCTCTTTCCTTGGTGAGCTGTATAACTTTGCCTTGGTCAAGGATAATCAGGAATTGCTCTTAGTACCTGCATTAAAATGTGAGCTACAGTAAGGAGGAGGTGGAAGGTGACATGACATGACAGACACCACCCTATTATAAATAAAAAGGAGAAAATAAAGGTACAGAGATTAAAACTAAAATAACTAACAACTAGCAAAAAGAGTCCACAGAAACAAGAAACTGCATTCATAAACCAAAAAAAAAAGTAAAAAAAAAAAAAAAGACAATGAACAGGATGCCTAAGAAATTAAAATAATGGTATTTGAAAATCAAGATAGTTGCCAAGAATGCAGAAACAGTCAAATGGGAAAATAAAAAGACAGGGAAGGAAGGGAAAAGAATGAAAGAAGAGAAGGGAGGGGGAACAATGGAGCAGGAGAAAGAAGCAACCAACAACTGAACCTTTCCAAATCTCCACATTTCCATTTCCAGAAAGTTTTTACCAAGCGTTCAGCACAATAAATCAAAAAAGCCAAAGATCATCACTAAGGCTAAAAAGACTCTCAATGTTTTCAGGGCATAGAAAACAAAGAGCAAAGATTAATAAGGTAGAAGACAATCATCAATTAAGACGTAGAGACCTGGAAGCTACGTGTTCAAAGCCCAGAGGGCCCACAATGGTACACCTAGAAGCCCAGAATAAAGGTCCATTCTAAACACTCAACTACAAGGCCAGAACACAGGTGCTCGTCAGTGTGCTGGGATTAAAGCTGCACTGCCCAAGCACTAGTGCTCAGCTAGTAATCAGACCATGGGCAAGAGTAAGAGTGAGCATGGGGCTAAGTAAACAGGAAATCCAAAATACAGGGCAAAAAAGAATTCATAAGAGCATACAGAAAAGAAGTCCCATAAAGCAGTGAGAGAGACATAGAGACTGAGAGAGAGCATTCTCCTTTGAGACTATGGCTTTAAGAGCAGTTCAAAATTCAAATCACAAATTTCCTAACAGTGAATGAACATCATTGGAAACAATGTATAGGAAAATAATATAACCAAAATGCTACCTTAAATGCACTTAACAAAAAGAAAGCAAATGGAAAAATTTAAATTATTTAGGGCAAAATGTAGAAAAACAACAATATAAAAGAAAAAGAATTAAAGTCTTTTTTAAAAAGCACATCTACAATGTGATCATCTCACTTAAAAGTGTTAACAACTGAGCTGGAGTGTGTAGCTCAGCAGCACAGCACATTTGGTATCCACAAGGCTCTCGGCAGGGTTCCTAGTATACGCATGCTTGCTATATATATGCATATAAACAAAAATTGAGTTTCACCAAAGCTAGTCACTGCTTAATTTTATAATGTGCTTCTCCTCTCCCATTTTTCTGTGGAACTGGGAAACCAACCCACGGCCTTTGCCCTGAGCTAACCAGCCCTTTATGAGACATGGTGGTTTCCCAGGTTGGACTCAAATTTTAATCCTCCTGCCTCAGCCACCAAGAGTTCTAGGATTCTGGGTGTGTACAACTACGCTCAGCTTCATCAATTATTCTGTTGTATCCTGTACCTTTCTTATTTTTTGCATTTTATTTTTTTCCGTAATGGGAACTGAATCAAGGGCCTTCACACTTAGCTACACATTCAGTCCATTTTTTTTTTTTTTTTTTTTTGAGACAGGTCTTGCTAAGCTGTCCAGGCTGGACTACAACCTGTGATACTCTTGCCTCAGCCTCCCAGAATGCTGGGATTGCATGCCTGTGCCATCGGGCCTATTTGCTCTTTCTCTTCTTTATATTTCAGTAGGCCACGTAATCTTGTTCACTGATTTTTTTTTCAAAAGAAAAACAAGTTAAATAACAGGAAAAGGATTACCTGTAATAATCTCATAACTACTTGCTCTCTTCTTTAGGTAGCTATAATATGGGGGTATAACTTCCTGTAGAAATATCACATCTGGGTTGTACCTAATTAAAAAACCAATTGGATATAACATAAGGTATGCCATTTTACCTTCAGGTACATAGAAAAAGAAAATTCCACAACATTTAAAAAATACAAAAATATTACTCTCTAGGGTGCCCCATCTTTAATGTTCATAATGATCTTTGGCAAGTCTCAAATGAGAGAGATCTGCACTAGTCGTATATATAATGATCAGATTAAAAGCAGCCAGAGGGCTGGGGACATAGCTCAGTGGTATAGTAGATGCCTGGCATGTGTGCGACCCTCACCTGATCCCCAGAATCCCAATAACAACAAAACACTGCAATGAAAGAAAACAACCACTGCACTGAGGGTAAAATGGCCCTACAGTTCCGTAGTTGTATCCACCGCCCACCTAGCTTGCCCAAAGACACAACGCTGATCAGAGGGCAGAAAGAGATCTTTTTGCTAGTTTAACTTCATAGCTGTGACTATTCACAAAGCTCACTATTCTTGCAGAAACTGACGCTCCCTCTCCATTCACCTATGGCCCTACTCAGAAGGGATCCCCTGAAGCCCTCCAGGATTTCTTTTCACAGCCAGACTTTGAACCCAAGTCTTAATTAATTCTAAAACCCACGAACTCACTCTTAACTTGGTAGGTAGTGTCACAAGGCACTATTATGGAAAGGCGGGGACACTTACAGAGCTATATAGGAGCAGACACCCCGAGCTCTCTCCTGCAGGTGATTCAGATCCAGTCCATCTATGTTCCACGTGATGAGGGAGAACACACTGTCATCCTCCTGCTGAGTGCTTTCAGGTAGGCCGAGTTTAGAATTACTACAATCAGCATTTTCCTCACTGGTTAGGTCAACACTGCCGAGGTCAAAGGAAAATGCACTGTCACAAATAATCTACTAGACTAGTTTAATAACTGTTTCATATTCATAATCCTCATTTTGCAGATACAGGCTGAGCACCCCTAATTACAAATTCCAAAATCAGAATGTTCCAAAAGCTGAAGCACATGTTCCCACTCTGGGTAAGGGATAAACTGTAAACCTGTAAATAAATGTTTAAAAGATCCCCAAAAGTTTTTGTGGACGTAAGGCCAAGTCATGCGAACGAGGAAAAGCTGATGCTTGCTGTGACACCTAAAGGTCTGCTCAGTTATAGCTGTGGAAAAGCATTCAGTTCCAATATGCAGCTAAGACACAGCACACCTATTTCAGGACTACCTCGTCTTCCCCTTAGAAACACTAAAGACAGCTTCTGACGGAGGGGGCTCAATCACTTCAATTTCATTTTTTGCTCATATTCTTTACCAAAGAAGTAAGCTTCCCACAGAGGACTGTGAAAGCACTCCATCAGTCTTCACTTTTCCTGGTCATAACAATCTTCCTATCACTTTTTTTCTTTCACATTCATTTATCTTATTTAGAGACAGGATCTCACTCTGTAGTCCAGGCTGGTTGTGAACTCACTATGGAGCCCAGACTGGCCTTGAACTCATGGCGATCCTCCTGCCTCAACTTCCCGAGTGCTGGGATGACAGGGGTGTGACACAACACCCAGCTGCTTCTATTTTTGTGGAAGCCAACATTAAAAATCCACAAATACTCCACTCTTAGAAAGACCCTAGAACTTACTCCCATCTCTATTTTTCTCTCAGTTAACTAAACTTTAAAGACTCATTCTTATTGGAACCGACGTTTTAGATTTTGTTTTTTGCATTATTGAGAATTGAACCCATAAAATGCTGAGCTATACTGTATTCCTTTTGATATTTTTGAGAAAGGGTCATGCCAAGTTGCCCCAGCTAAACTAGAACTTGTGATCCTGCTGCCTCGGGCCTTCCCTCCCAAAAATATTAGGCCCACACTATTACTACACCTGGCTTGGAGATGTATTTTTTCACTTGAATTATAGGAGATACTTAAGAAGCTTGAAACAAATGTATGAGGCAGAAAAGCTGTTGAAGAATGGGCAACTTGGCATTTCCTTGCTTCCTGTACCAGCTTTCCACTAGGCACTGGAACAGCAGTCTTTCTGGTATTATTATTAAATTCACAGTTGTTCCTCTTATTTCCATGCCTTGTGCCTAAATCCTGCACTATTGCTCTTCAAGTCCATATACCTTACAAGTCCCTCCATGGTTTGGCCACTGCCTGTCTGTCCAGGTCACCTCCTGCCACCCCACCTTGTCTACATCAAGAAAAGCTCCAGTCATATAATACTTACACTTCTTTTAGAGGCCGATTTCCTTGCTCTTATTACCTCTCCTTCCTGGCATCAAATCTGAAAGGCCCCAGGTTAGGCAGTCTCACGAAGTGTTCCAAGTCTAGGTAAAATTCCCCTTTAGGTTCTTGTTCAGCATCATGCACAAGTCTTGCCATAACTCACCTCACGCTCTGGCTACCATTCAGTATTTCAGGTCTCCCTCTAGACTGTCTACTTGGTAAAAGTCTAATGAGAAACATCTGGCACTTAAATTCAGTAAATACATGATGAATGTACAAAGTTATCCCAGTATATTAGTCATTTTCCTATCACTGGAGCACAATATCCAACACTCACAAAGACTTATTTTGGTTCTCTGACGTTAGAGAATTCAGTCGGTCACTGGTTGATTCCAAGACAGCTTCCTAGCAGAAGCGCACAGAGCGAAGATGCTCACTTCATGGCAGCCAGGAAGCAGAGAGTAAAGGAAGGCAATGAGGACAGAAACACCCTTCCAGGTTACATTCCCAGTTAACTACTTCCAACCAGGCTCCTAACAGCATATTGAGCCCCTGAACTCATCCATGAACGGACCCACTGATGATTATAGCACCCTGTGATCCAATCCCCTTCCAAACACAGGTGACTTAGGGGCCATTCTGGATCTAAGAGTCTTTTCCTTCTTTTCCTGGGCTTACAGATGTGACAGATAATCATTAAGTTAGGTTTCTTTCTCTCTCTGCCCAGCCTCTTGTGGAGTAACTATCTATCCACCAGACATTCTCGTTACAGCTAGAATCAGCTGGACTAGGAAAGTCCCCTCGGCCCAAGTTGTCCAGTCAGATCCTCTCTTCTGGGGTTTCAGAATCTGAATCTTCCTGTGGAACTAGAATTGTAATGTACTTATTTAGCGTAAGTCTAGATCCATACCGCGCCCATTCACTCATTTGTTCTTTTATTCCTCTTTTTGGCATGCAGAAGCTTAAAACAGTGGCCTGCAGACAGAGGATGAAGCAGAAAGAATTCCCATAGGATAGAAAAAGCTCTGATTATTATTCCTTAAGCATGGCTGCATTTCTGCACTTACCTGTGATACATTTGTTTCCTCCTAAATTCCCTAATTTTGCTTAAACCAATCTAAGTTGTCTGTCAGCTGCGGACTTACCTGTAACTAATAAATAAGAACAGTAGACTTCCTACAAGTTTTCAGAAAAAAAATATAGAACAGAGCAAAAGTGACACACAAACAACTGGGTCCAACGAAGTGGTTCATTGGCTGTGGTGTGTTGTCTCTCAGAAATGAGATCAAGACCCCCAGGGGCATGGGGACACCAACCTGTAATCTCAGTTACAAGGGACACTGGGGCAGTCATCCAAGTTCAAGGCCAGCCTGGGCAATTCAGCAAGACCTTGTTTCAAAATTTAAAAAGGACTGGGGATGTGGCTCAGCATTTCCTGGGCTCAATCCCCAGAACTTAAAGGGGGGCAGGGGGAGAAAAAGCAAGCCCAAACTCGCATTGAGCTCCAGTAAGATTGAGCCGTTAAAGTTTAGTTCAGACAACAGAAAAATGGAAATGGGGTAAGCTTATGGTTTTTGATTCTGATAATGGAAATAGAGTCCACGGCTTTCACCCTGAGCTGTACCTCCAGCCCATTATTATTTTTTTATTTTGAAACGGGCTCTCGCAAAGTCGCGGGCTCGAGTTTGCGATCCTCTTGCCTCGGCTTCCGCGGGCTGCAGCGTGTTTCTGAGGCAGGCATATTCATGGAATATGACCTTTCACATCACGTCTCGAAAAGGTGGAGGGGGCGCTGGTGACCTAAGTTTAGTACGGAGGTTCTGGTTTCAATCCTCATTGTTCCAAAAATTTTTATCCAGTCCCCCCCTTCTCCTCCGGGGACTCCAAATCACGTCTGAAGTGGCAGCCCCGGGCTTGGAGCGAAGCTGCAGCGCGGGGGTAGAGCAGAGGCCGCCCCGTGGGGTCCCCAGCCTTCGGCACCCCGCCCGCCCCCAGCCCTGCCGGGCCCCTCCGCGCTCACCAGCCGACCGGCCCCGCGGGGCTCCCGGGGCGGCCTCCCAAGGTGCTGCCCTCCGCCGGCGGCTCGAAGTAGGCGTCTAGCGCTCTCTGAAAGGCAAAGGCACAAGGTGGGGGCGGGCCCGGCCGGCCCGCGGCGGAGCGGGAGGCCGGGCGGGCGGCCGGGGCGTACTTCCATCTCCCAGGCGTTCTCCGCCAGGTAGCACTGCGCCACGCCGGTGTCGCAACTCGCCACCGAGGCGAACTCCTCGCACAGCAGCCGCCGCTTCTTCGCCTCGGGCTCGCCCTCCTCCAGCACCGTCTCCACGCCGTCCCGGGAGCCCATCTCCTCCGCAGCCAACGCCAGGCGCGCGGGAAGCCCGGCGGGAGCCCTCGCTTTTACGGCGCGAGCCCTCGCTTTTACGGCGCGGAGCGGAAACACGCTCCTCGCGGAGGTGAATGCGCGTGCGTGCCCGGTCACAAGATGGGGGCGGGACGTTCGTGCGCGAGCCGCTGAGGGACGTCGGAGGCGGGCATGCGCACGACGCCGGGCCTGGGCGCGTCCGGGGGAGGAGAGGAGGGCGAGGCTGTCAATTGGGTGTCCTTGTCCTGCCGCAAACGTCCTTTCGTAAATTCGCCCTTGCGCCGAGCCCCGAAGCCGACGGTCCGTTCACCATGAGTGTCGTGACACGGAATCTGCGAGACGCGGTGAAGATGATGACTAAAGTTCCGGGTTTTGATAGAGTTTGGGAAAAGGTACCGAGGGAAAAAGACCGCTCCGTGTTTGGTGCTCGGTGAGCGCCGAGTGAGATCGCTGGTAACGTTCTGTTGGAGGGTGCCTGTAAAGCCACCAGAGTGCGGATGATTTCTGCCTTTACGGAGCCGTCTCTTAAGTGGCAGGTCGAGTGCATAGATTTCTCTGTTCTAGGTTAGATCGTGTTCGTCCCCCGGACGGGACAGGAAATTCAGGCTTTCCACAAGCAAGCGCCTGAGCGAAAGTGAGGGACAGCCCCCGTCTTTAATGCTCAGCGCTACGGCGGGTTAGAAGATAATAATTACTTGCTGTAAGTCACGAAAGCCCAGGACTGGGCAGAGGACTGGGCGAGAAGAGAGGTTGTCTCTTTTGGGGTTTGGGAGAGTTCACAAGCATCAGCTCCTGGGGAAGGGGGTCTACCCTTGGAGGAAGTCTTGCAGAACTGCCCTTGTAAGATCTGGAGATATCTGAAGACGTTTCTTTAGGGGAGCAGCGAGATCAAGTGCTGCGGGTTAAGGAGAGCCGGGCTCTTGTCATTTTTTCATATGAACGAACTAACCTAGACTCCTAGTTCTCTGTGTCTTTGTAGAACATCATGATATAGGGAGCATTTTTTGTTTTTGCTTTTGGCTTTTTTGTTTGTTTTGTTTAGGAAGCACAAGTAAGTGTGTACTGTCAGAGCTGGAAGACACTTTACAAATTTTTAGCCTTTCCCCCCAAAATGTTTTAGTGTGTCAATGTGTTTTTCTGACTAACAGAATAGTGGGAAAATGGTGATTATATGAAAATGGAGCTTAAATACTGATAAGCTGCGATTGCTTATAGGTCTCCAGACTGTTTTTAACAATGCAAATAATAAATGTACCAAACTGTCACCCCAGGCTTTTATGAAAAACAAGAATATAATATTTATTAGACAAGTGTATTTATGTTTTCAAAGAGAAACTGCTATAAAATCCATGGACATAGTTTGACTTGACAATAACTTTTGGAAAGATGTTTGATCCAAAAAGGATATATTGGTCTAAGAGGAAGTTTGAATTCCCTAACAAATCATAGTGGAGTTGGGGATGCAGTTTAATGTAAGGCGCTTGTCTTGAGTGCCTGAGACCTGGGTTCAGACCCCAGCACTGGGGGTAAAAATTGGTAGCTGTTAGCCGTGTTAAAACTTTTAGTAATCTCATGGGTGTACATCTTCATATGATAGTCTTGCCACAGGGTGGATTACTATCAAGTATCCGGCTACAAAAAATTCTCATATGTTGAACAGACACTGGGATAGTCATAAACTACATTCATACCTCAATGGACAAGAGTCTTAACTTTGCTTTCAAGAAGACTGATGTATAATTTAAACAGGATGTATAGAAGTTGCCGTGACATTGAACAGTGTGATACAGTGAATAAGTTAGCACAATCTATTAGAAACATAATGCCAATTGGCTACAGATGTGAGCTACATGTGTAACTACAAATTGTATTGCAGCCACATTTTAAGAAGTAAAAATAAATAGGTGAAATTAATTTTAGTAATATAAAATCTGTGTATCCAAGATGTAATTTTACTATGTCATCAATATAAAGTATTTAAGTCATGCTTTTTCTAAATCTTTAGTGGAGGCACTGCTGAATTCATGAAACCCTAGTAAAATTTAATTAGATCTTTGAAAACAGTATTCAAGTCTTTTTATCCTTAAATTTTAAAATTCAGTATGAGTTTTAAAGTTACATGTCTCAATTCAGGCTTGCTACAGTGCAAGTGCTCAGTGCTGGCTGTGGCTAATGACTATCAAACAGTACAGGTGTGGGGATAATAGGTGTTCTCTGTTTGCTAATTTGATCTAGAAGAGGTGTGGTCAAAGTTGCTAGTGCTAGAGTAATTTGTGTGCATGCGTGCGTGCGTGTGTGTGTGTGTGCACTTTGAGACAGGATTTTAGTAAGTTTCCCAGGCTGCATGAATGTATGATCCTCCTGCTTCACCCTTCCAAGTAGCTGGAATTACATGTTTGCACTAATGTGCCCAGCTGAAATATTTATTTATGCTTAGTGATGTATAGATCTGGTTGTGGACATGGTCCCTATCCTTTTACGGCAGATTTAATGACCTGGACAAGTTCTCATTTGGGGATGATTTTGTTCCCCAAGAGACATGTGCTGTGTCTGGAGACATTTGTGATCATCATAGCTTGGGTAGTGGGAGAAGTGCTTCTCTCCTAGGATACCCATAATATCCTACAGAGCAGAGACCTGTCTTCCATGTGCCCACAACAGACAGTTATCCAGTCCACATGTCAGCAGGGCTCAGGGAGAGAAATCTAGACTTAGACCATTCTCTTCATTACCTACCTACTTTCTTTTTTTCCTTCCTTCCTTTCTAAGACAAAGTCTGGCCCAATTGTCCATGAACTCATGTTTCTCCCACATCAGCATTCTGAGGAACTGGTGTTCCAGATGCACACCATAACACCTGGTTTAATTAATCACTTTGTCCTGGGTTAAAACTAAATAAATTGCTACTCTGCTCATTATAAGTATGTGGAATGCCTTTGCAGTGAATTTTGAGTTGTTTATTCGGTGGAGATTTTCTGTTCCTCCAGAACTGACGTGTTGGAGGCACTTCCCAACCAATCCTTATACAGATATCCAGCCAATGCTTAAGCTTTTATATTGGAAACTCTTTATTTTAGTTTGTTCTTTTAAAGATCATTGCCTCACCAATTTGTGGCTGTTTATAAACACCTTCAAAACAGATCTTTTATAAAGCCCTGATACAGAAGAACTAACAAGTCAAAATAAATGTACTACTCTTGCTGTGTCGCCTTTAAGTCAACACATTTAGTACTGTAGGGTTATAAAGAAATGAACCTATGGCTTCTTGCCCTATAGGAATTTAGAACCTAGTAAAGAATGTATGCCAAATAGGAGTTGCCTCAGATGTTCCATGAGGGATAGTTTCATGAATAAGTTCAGAAGACTTTGATATTCTCTTTTCTTTACATTTTCTTGAGTAAAATACACAGATTGAAATTTGTCACTGTGCTTTAGTTGTTCAGTGCAATAGTATTATGTCCCCCCAGTTGTGCAGCCATCACACCCCTCTTTTTATCTTGCATCCTTGTGCCCACAAACACTAACTTCCCTCCCCATTTGCCCAGCTCTTTACTATAGAGAATTCATATGTACGTGGAGCTGTTGTATCCCTTTTACATATTACATTTTTGGGTAGTTCTGCAGTAAAACCAGTTTTAACTTTATTATGTTTAAGTTTGTTGCCACTAGATCTTTCCCCTTCCAGCACTCCCTGTAGAGGAATACATACCAGAAATCTCAAGTGCTGGTCACAGGTAGGGTGAGGAGTCTAATAGCATAGGAGCACAGGGTGGAGTTGGAAGGCAGAGTGGGTGTGAGAGGAAGATGCACAAGTCAGTAAGATGGCAGGAGAGGAAGGACCCATTTTCTTTTACAAAATTCTGAAAATGAGATCATTATTAGTGTTTTTTTTTTTCTTTTTCCAACATACTGTGGCCATTTTTCCAGCTCATTTTACATAGATATTGTTCAATAACTGTGTTAATTCCTAGTTTGAACCTATGCATTTTTCTGGTTTGTTCAGCCAGTCACCAAAGTTACTACACACTGGTTGTATTTTTACAGAATGCTCCTATCTGCTGTTCAAGTTTGGATGTAGCAACATATTCAACAAATACTGCAGTGCCTACTATGTGCAGGTCTCATTCTAGTCCCTGGAGATTTACCAGTTGAACAGTATGGACAAAAATCCCTCTACTCGTGGAACTTAGGTGTTAGTGAAAGAAATCAAGCACTAAACAAAGTCAAGAATAGGTGTAGTATGTTGGATGATGATAATTGCTGTCAAAGAAAATGGATTGATGCAGAATTTATTTTTTTCCTAAAATGTGTATTCCTGAAGTTTTCTCTCCTTCCTCTCTCCTCGAGACCAGGGCTCACCGTATTGCCCAGGCCAGCCCTGAACTCCTGACCTCCAGCAACCTTCCTGCCTCAGACTGTTACTGGGACTGAGGTGCACAGCAAGCCTGTAGTTATTGTTTTGCAAGTTCAGTTTTAAATAATGGCATCTGGGAAGATGTCACAGGAACAGTGGCATTTCAGTGAAGACCTTTATAAGTGATAGTTTTGGAGGGGAAGAATGTTCCAGAAAGGGGAACTGCACATGGAGAGTTCTGAAATGCCACAGCACTGTGTGCCATGTTTGCATCCATGCCAGGGAAGCTGGTGGAATGATGCGCCAAGGGACCTACCAAGGGGTGTGGTCATGCTTGGCTTTGTAGGATTGTAGCCAGGATTTTGGCTTTTCCTCTGGTGAAATGGAGCCCCTCAGGAAGGGCGTGGGCAAGAGAGTGTAGCACTAACTTGTTTTAAAGGAGGGCTTTGTGAATGGGCCCAGGGGCCAGGCAGGGGTAGGTGGTGAGTAGGGAGGCTGTAAAACCTCAGAACGGAAATGGGACTCTGACTAAAATAGACTCACCAGGTCACTGAGGATATGGCTGAGACTTGGGTTGTATCTGAAGATACAGCTGACATAATTTGTGGATGGAGGGACTGGAGGAATAGCACAGCTGGTTAAAGTACTTCCCTAGCAAGCACAAAGCCCTGGTGGTTTCATTCCCCAGCACCTCATAAACTGGGCATGGTGGCACACACCTGTAATCTCAGCGCTATAATCCCACAGGGATGGTGTGGCAGGAGGATTGCCATGACTTCAAGGCAAGCCTCAGCTACATAGTAAGTTCAGGACCAGCCCAACTACAGAGTGAGATCCTGCCGCAAAACAAAAACAACAAAAAAAAAAAGAATTTGTGGATGGATACAATGATACAATAGACAGAAAAATGAGTGATGATTCCAGGATTTTAGTAATTTTACCAGTTGGACTATTTGCCCTAAATCGTTTATGTAATTATCTTAATTAATCATGACAGGAGGCACTTGCTAGATTTACCACTTGCTTTCACTGTCTGCGGATTTTCTTTATGTCACACACATTTTAAGTCCTCTGGTAGGGAGGATTTGTGCACCTGCGTCGTCCACAGCTGTGTGCTGAGACAGGAAATGAGAGGGAAGAAGGAAGGAGGAAAAAGTGGGCCTCTTTCTCTTTTTGTGGTACCTGGGTATTTCATACAGGACTTTTATTCTGAGCTATGTGCTCTGGTCTTCAGCCTCAGCTTCAGCCCTCCCCTCCCCTCTTGGTTTTGAGACATTCTTACTGAATTGCTAATTGCGTGGGCTGGACTTCAACTTGCAGTCTTTCTGCTGCATTCTCCTAGACTGCCAGGATTTAAAGGCTTGCACCACTGAGCCAGGGGTTTTGTCTGTCTTTCTCTTTTTTTAATTGATACAGGGTCTTGCTCTGTAGCCCAGGCTGGCCTTGGACTCACAGCAATCCTCCTGTCTCAGCCTCCTGAGTGCTGGGATTACAGGCGTGCATCAACACGCCTGGTTTATGTAGTGGTGGGGAATCAAACTCTGATACTTAGCGCTTTACGTAGTGCTTGGTAGGCAAATGCTCTAACTGCTGGACCGTTCCTCCAGCCCCTTTTTTGTGTTTCTTGGGCTGTCTCCTTTTTCTCGCCTCTACCTGGCTCGTATGTGCTCTTCTACACTCACAAGTTTCAGAAGTAATTCTCCAAGGAGACTTTCCAAATGAGGGTCCTGAAAATATACTTGTAAAACATAGAAATCTTAAAACAAGGAAATGCTTATTTTTCTTTAAAAAGAAGTATTTCAGGAAACCTCTGTTCATTCTATTTGCAAATATTTCTTCCACGGCAGTAGATTTACTTGGCTTTTCCTTCAGACTGAACTCCCACTGAGCAGATACTAAATCTTACTTTGTTTTATGTTGCCCTCCTCTCATATATATGCTCATGGGGCTGCGGATGTAACGCTGTGGTACAGTGCTTGCCTACCAGCACTGCAGAAAACAAAATAAATATTTCAGTGCTGTAGGGGTCTCCATCCCGCGGCGACCCCCGGAACAGCCGAGGAGGGGTCGGACGGCAGAGTAACACACTCTGGGAGTAGTTTCAGTGAACATCGTCATCTCGTTTATTTGGGAAGTACAGGGGCTTAAATAGACTGAGGTAGTTATCTTGGGCCAATTAGCAAGGGTTTAACTAGCGGGGCCTCCCAGGGGGAGGGAAGGAGTAGAGGAAGGAGGATGGGGCTTGCCAACCAGCAGTTCGTCACTGGACAAGGAGCAGTGAAGTGTGCTTCACCCTAACCTAAATCTCCTACACAGTGCCGGAATGCACTCATACCTTGTCCTGCTTTGGGTGCATTACTCGCTTATGAGGACACCTTGTGGCTAGATCATTTACTACTGTAAACAGATAAACCTTTTTGTATAAAATGTCATTGGTATTGTTTGGGATGGCTCATATTGTGGTTTTATTTTCCGTTGTGGCCTCATATAGGATAAACAGCAAAAGTGCCCCTACAGTAGCAGTGTATGAAATTCAGGTTATATGGAAGAAGAGGGAACTTGAACTCTACATTTCTAGAGATGTTCTAAATTTCGTGTTAGGGCAGGTGGACATGCCTGCATCTAAATCTTGGTTCTGTCACATTTTAGATGATATTCAAAATAACCACTTAAAATTTATCAGCAAAATGAAAATCACACTAAGTTACATCCATAGTCTTGGGCGGGGGGAGGTGGACAGGATCTCACCTTGGAGTCCAGGCTTGTTCTGAACTCACTATGTAGTTCAGACTGGACTTGAACTCAAAGCAATCCTCCTGTCTCAGCCTCCTAAGTGCTGGGATTACAGGTATGGGCTTTAACTGCGGAGCTATTCCTCCAGCCCCCCCCCCCCCGCCTTTTTTTTTGGTTTTGAAACAGAGTTTCACTAAGTTGTGCACGTTAGGCTTAAACTTGTGATCCTCCTATCTCAGCCAACTTCCCAGAGTGCTGAGATTGCAGGCTTGCGCCACCACACCTGGTTATTCTATGATTTTATAACAGAGGTGAAAAGTTCCTGCCACTTACTGAAGATGTAGCTAAAGGAGAGGCCAGAGAAAATTGAGCAAGGAAAAGAACTCCAAGAAAATTTATAGTAAAGCGTTTTGCAGTAGCTTTTGAAGACCTTGATGAGCTTCTTTAAAAGTTTGAAAACATGGATGCCCACCCGTGAAAGGTTTCATTAACAGAGAGGAATATTCATAGTGCATTCTCTGCTTAAAAACAAATCTTATGATGAAAAACTAATCAAGCAAACCACCATGAATGTCTTCGAGAAGAGTGACACATCCTCACTGTTCCACACTTGTCTTTTTTGTAATATCTTTTCATTATGATACCATATACATGGGGCAAGACTTTAAAAGCAGAATTTAACTTTGCTGGATTCTGTTGTTAAACTTGAGTATTAAAAATGGTTTAGCAGGACCTAGTGGCACACACCTGTAATCCTTACACTTTTAGAGTCTGAAGCAGAAGGATCTCAAGTTCAAGCTCAAATGGGGCAACTTAGCAACTTAGTGAGACCCTGTCTCAAAATAAAAATGGGCTGCACATGTAGCATAGTGCAGGGGCCCTGGGATCCATCTCTAGCACCAGAAAAATATTATTTTGTTTTGAACTCTTCATTACTAAGTAATTTAAAAATTACTGCTGGTTATGAATGGATAAATAAAATGTGACACGTGCGCACACACACACACACACACACACACACACTTATACATATATATACATATATATGTGCCATAAAAGATAAATTTGAGATATCTGTAGGAATATGGATGCACCTTGAGGTCATTGTGCTAAGTGAAATAAATCAGGCAAAAGGCTAAATATTATGTGGTTTTCCTTGCATGGGAAACTCAAAGCATAAATAATTAAAAGATAGATAATAGGAGGCAGAGGTAGACATTGTGGATATGGGAAGAAGACCTGGGGAAAAGAGAGAGAGGAAGATGGGGAGGGAAACTGGAAGTAAAAATGACTAAAATATGATATGTACATGTACCAGTTCCCCAAGTTGTATGTAATTGTTATGTATTACAAACTTAAAAAGAAAATAAAAACTTAGAAGGAGTAATTTGTGGGAAAATGAAAATAAAAAGTACTGTGTGCAAAAACCAGGAAACACCTGAATTAAACTCAAATATGCATAGTTAACAGCTAGCTCAGTTGATACCAAATGTCCAACAAGACATTGGGAGATGCCACATTTGTAGGTAAGCCTGAAAACTCAAGACTGTTTGACTTCCGTAAAGAATAGATATTAGCAAAAACTGTTAAACATCACCCTAAACATTCCTTTTTCTTTAAAAACAAGTTGCACAAGTGTTAATTTCTGTCATACATTGCCAAGTTAATTGGCCTCCTGAAACAGCTTTTTGGGGTGGAGAGGTCTGGTTTAGTCCAATGATTGTTCCTCATAGGCTGTTTGGATTTTTCTAAAGCAAAGAATGTTCAGTTTAGTTTTGTTTTACATTTAGGTGATTCTTATCTCTGCTGCTCCTGAGAAGGTGATCTGTGAAATGAAAGTAGAAGTAGAGCACACTAATAAACTGGGCACTCTCCATGGAGGGCTGACAGCCACTTTAGTGGATTGCATCTCCACAATGGCCCTGCTCTGCTCGGAGAGGGGAGCGCCTGGAGTGAGCGTTGACATGAACATCACGTACGTATCCAAACTGAACTTGAAGGACTTTTTAAAATTTGATAACTCATTTCAAACAGCCAAGGCTAACTACTGTAAAATATGAATGAAGCATTAGATTCAGTTAGTTGCTACTTCTTAAGACAGTTGTAGACTTGCCCCAAGCTAATCCATGGCCTCAGAACCTAGGACTAAAACAATGGATTTCCAAGTTGCTCTCCCTTGGTGTCTGTAGGTTGGTTCCAGGGCTTGGCAGGTAAACAGTCTGCCAGTGTTTGTGTCCCTGATGGAAGGAACATGGTGTATTTGCATATAACCTGCACACCTCCTCCTGCAGAATTAAAGTTTCCCTAGAGTACGGACAATGTCTAGTACAATGGAATTGATATGCAAATAGTTGTTAGACTGTGTGGTTTAGAGAAAGACAAAAAAACACCTGCGACGTTCAGTATAGGCATCTATTTTTCAAGAATTTTTAGTTCATAGTCGGTAAACTCAAGGATAGTGAACCCACAGATACAGAGGGCCCTCTGTACTGTACACATCAATAGTAAAGCGTGACTGGTCCCAAATACTCAAAACAGGAGGCAGCTTCACTGGGTATACTTGAGGTGGCAGGGGGCTTGGGGAGGTCATACACTCATGGCTAATACCTGCTTCATACAGCTGTACAAGATGGAATACATTCAGAGTCTGAATAACGTACTCCAAAACCCTGAATAACCCTTCACATACATATGGTGACATATTCTTGGTGATCTTGCTACCACAAGGTGAGTATATATGTTGGCAGCAATCTGGTCTCTCCTTTCACTACACAGATGTGCTATGTGGGCTCAAACTACACAGCCAGGAGCAGCACCCTGATGGCAGTCTGACACTTGCTGCTGTGAAAACACATGCAGGGGAAGTATATCTCCAAAATGTAAAAAACTCAGTTACAGCATAAATTAGTACTGTCGCAATAATGCAGTAAAGAGCAGGGCCCAGGGAGTTATTTCCAAGACAACTGCTTTTTCCACTTAAACAGAAAAAATATACTTGTTGAGGGGACAAGCAGGGGCCAAGTAATACAACTAGTGTCACCAGCCAAGAGAATAGTGAAATAATGTAGGTTGGGGGGCTTTCTACTAGCAGGACAGCCACTTCCTCCTTACTATAGAAGTAAGCCAAGGGGTCAGTAAGTAAGTCACAGGACAAGATGCAGACAAATGTCTTTTTGAAATTCAGATGCACAGAAAAGCCTGAATCTCCGTAGTGAATGCCTTCAGCAGTCCTTGTCTCATTCCTTATGATGACAACTCCGCTTTTCCTAAGGGAAATAGAGATCTTCAGCCCTGGCCCAGTATTTCATGATCTCAGACACTGCTTTCACAATGCTAAAAAATTTTTAGTTAAGTCACACACAGTTTTGGCCTTTCAAAGCACAGGTTGCCATCAAAAGTTGCCTGAGCTTCTTTAATAAAAGCCAGACAGTCTGAAAGGTAATTATGGCAGTAAATGACTGAATCATTAAACACCTCATGATTCAGTCTTTGTACTATCACTTGACATGGGACCAAATTTACCCCTGCACATCAAGTTCTGTATTACACAGACTAAGGACATCTATTACAGACCATGACTTAGGTAAAAAACTGGGCTTCCAGAACAAAGGAGCCAATTCTAGCATAAGAATACCACTAGTAAAACATCCACTTCCCACTCCCCTAGAGTGCATGGTTATGCTGAGCACAGGGATTGCTGGTCTTCCTTTAGTTTCACTTAAGCTAATGCTAGTTGCCAGATTCTTGAAAGCTACATTATGAAAAATACTATTTTCATTTCTTTAAATTGAGTTACATGAATTCAAGACCAACCTCTCCTTTCCAGAAATAAAGTCTCCAATTGTCCTATACTTTCCAGCTACAAAACTTCATACCTTTTTTTATAAGATATCTTGTTCTGTAGCCCAGGCTGGTCTCAAACTCAACAGCAGTCCTCTTTTTATCAGACTCCTGAGTGCTGGGATTACAAGTGTGTACCATCATACGTGACTAATTCTTATGTGATGCTGGGGAATGGAACCCAAGGCCTTGCATATGCTGGGCAAACACTTTTACCACTGAGCTATGCTCCCAGTTTATTTTTAAGTTTGGCAAAAATAGATGTCTTTATAAAAGACATATCCATAAAAATAAACCTTAAGGGTATTATTTCCCTTTAAATATAGCATTACTTAAAAATTGTATTTAAAACTTATTTGTAAGTTAACTAGAGTAACTGAATTTACAATTTATGATTACAAATGGGTATAAAGTGAATCTTTTAAAAATACACAGTCAGAAACTAGGTATGGTGGCATAGTTGTAATTCCAGCAGGCTGAGAGGGTGAGGCCAGAGGATCACAAGATTGAGCCCAGCCTGGCTGTGTAGCAGTAGTGTGTCTCTAAATAAGGAGGTGGAGCAGGGGGTGTAGCTCACTTCAGGGACCCTGGGTTAAATCCCCAATATTGAAGACAGAAAATACATAGTCAGTTGTCCTTTTATATCTACAAGTTCAATAAACCTCAGATGGAAAATACTTTTTAAGTTCTATGTACAGTGAGGCCTTGTGGCACAGGTCTGTAATCCCAGTACTCTGAAGGGTAAGGCAAAATTGCAGGTTTGAGCCCTCCTTGGGCAATTTAGCAACTGAGTGAGACCTGGCCTCAAAATTTTTAAAAATGGGCTGAGGTTAAAGCTCAGTGTGAGGGCTCCATGTTCAATTCCCAGTACTGAGGGGCAGTGTAAAATAAAGTGTGCACTTTTTCTGCAGTAGGATTACATAGGTTATGTGCAAATACCACACCAATCTGTGTAAGAGACTGAAGCATTCATGGATGGTGGCGACCAGTCCTCACAGATTCCAAGGGACTGCTATATGCAAAACTCTTCCCCAGTACTAAAGGACCTCTGTTTCTTAGAGTTCTTCTGTAAGTCATTTGAGAGTCAAGTTTAAATATTGATATGACAAGAGGTTCAGTTGATTTCACTTAGGAAGTTAAACAGATTAAATGAAATAAATCACTAGCCTCAAATAAATATGAAGTAGAAAACTTAAAGGGAAAAAGAGGAAAGAAATCTCTTCCCCAATTTGTGGGAAAAGAAACTTTGTGGACAAGAATAGATAAGCTAGAATACCTGGGGATTAGAGGAATAGCACAGCAGTTAACAAGTGCAAGGCACCCTGAGCTCTGTTTCCCAGCCCCACATAAGGAGTCGGGTGTGGTGGCACATGCCTGTAATCCTAGCACTCGAGACTAGGGCAGGATTGCTGAGGCCAGCCTAAGCTACATAGTATAGGACCAGTCTGGACTATGGAGCAAGACCATGTCTCAAAAAAAAAAAAAAGCCTCCCATTTAAGTTTGATAGTATAGAAAATTTACCAACATTCTTAAACTATTTTAGGAGTTAAATAATTTACCTAGCAAGGTTCTTAGAAATTTATCATAAATTTCTCATTTAAAAACCATCTGGCAGAACTTCCGGTGAAGATGGCGGCCAAGCAACAGAGCTGTACAAGGTCTCCCCATCAACCCTATTAAATTAAAAAGTCGAGAATTTAGTTAGAAAATGCGTGTTCAATGTAGCTAGGAAAGAGAGGAGCACCCCAACAACTGAAAGAAGGCCAGGGGAAGGCCATATGTTCTGAAGGATCATCAAAAGCAGAGAGAGAAAAAATCTGAGCAGCCCAGGAAGCCACGGCAGGCCGGCTGCAAATGGCTGGAGCCGTAGGCAGCTACAGACAGAGAAAAGCTCGCATGGGCCCAGAACATCTGACTGAACTGGGACAGGACAGAGGACCCCAACAATGGACAGCAGGCTGCGGGCAGGTCAGAAATCCTCAAGTCATATCAGAAGAGGAGGAAAAAAGCAGCCAACTTGGTGCGGCCTCGAGCTGCCGGCATCCGCAGACCAGACAGAGGAAGGTCTGGAGCCAGAACCTCAGCCTGAGGTCAGCATGGATCCGGAGAAGTGGGAATTGTTGGCACCTGGCGGCCCCAGCCTCTAAGAAACCAATCCGTGGGTAGCACTACACATGCAGCGTGTGCTCCCCCTAGAAAAGGCCTCGGGATCCCAAATCAGAAACAGGGCTCACCAGCCATCTCAGGCAGTGATGTCAGCAGGAGCCATTTTTAAAAGAAGGAAAAAAAAAAAAAGGCTCAAGACTGAACCCTTTAGAGTGAAAGAAAGCTCAGAAGAGCACATCAGGGCTTTGGGGTCACCCTTAAACAGGGCCTAGGAAGAAACTGGCACAAGTGGCAGAGAGGAAAAAAGTGGAGAAAAAGGCTGCTGATCCTCTGAACCGCTCAAGGGCACCTCTGCTCCGAGGGTGGAGAACCCCACCCTGGGGGAGGGAAGCCAGGACAGACGGAGAGCTGTGCTGAGTGGACTGGGGTGAACAAGACACCTGAAAAGGGGAATCATGGCCCCGTTCCTCTGGCACACACCAGAGGTTTCCAGTTCACCACTGCCCTGCACACCAGAGGCATCTAGGACCAGGAAGTCCACCGCCTATCCATCCTGTGAGCCAGAGGCTTCTAGAGGCTTCCAGGGAATCACATCACCCTGCCAATCCTGAGCCCCAGAGGCTTCCAGAGGCATCTAGGACTGGGAATTCCATCGCCCAGTCTGTCCCTTGGGCCAGAGGATTCCAGAAGCATCTAGGACTGAGCCTTCCCTGGACCCTTCTTTCCTGCACACCAGAGACAGCCAGAGATAGCAGAACCATGGGGAAATGTGGTAACAAATTTCCTACAAAAAGACCTGACACCCCAGAAGATGATACCAGGGATGCTGAAACTGCAGAATCCAAAGATGAAAATGGCAAAAATGATGGTAACTTCTGGGCCCAGATACTTACTGAATTAAAGCAGGAATTAAAACAGGAAATAAAACAGCACAGGAGCTACACCAAAACATAGCTAAGCTAAAAGCAAGACTTGAGAAGCAAAAAGAGGAGACCATAGAAGAAATGTACCAGAAGATAATGAAGGCAATCCAAGAAATTAGAGAAGAACACAACAGAGATATAAAAAAATTAAATGCAGATATTCAGGAAGTGAAAAACACAGAAAAATAATAAGCAACCACATTGAACATCTTCAGAATAGAATGTCAGACCTAGAAAATAAAGTGACTGAGCTACAACATACAGCCCATGAAGAACACAAAGTAAATAAGAAGGAAAACAAATCATTACAATGGCTGATAGGTGATTCAAAGAGAAACAATCTTAGAATTATGGGAGTCCAGAAGACTGAGGACAAAACAAAAGGCTTAAAGGACATGTTTAATGAAATTATGGAAGAAAATTTCCCAAATACAAGAAATGAACATGGAACTATTGCAGGCATATAGAACACCAAACAACTTTGACCAGAAGAGATCCTCATCACGACACATCATAATTAAAATTCTAGAAACCCAACACAAAGAGAAAATACTAAAAGCAGTAAGAGAAAAACAGAAGGTGACCTACAAAGATAAGCCCATCAGGATAACTTCACACTTCTCAATCCAGTCTCTAAAAGCCAGGAGATCATGCAGCAATGTCATTCAAGCACTAAAAGAACATAAATGCCAACCAAGACTGCTATATCCAGCAAAATTATCTTTTAATTTAAAGGGAGAAATTAACACTTTTCATGATATAGAAAGCTTAGAAATGTACAGCCACTAAGCCAGTATTACAGAGAATATTTAAAGGAAACTTAGAAAGTGAAAGGGAGGGCAGCAACACCAATGACCCCGAGAAAAAGCAACAACAGCTAGAGGATAATGAGCTGAGGAAAAAAGTAAGGCTGTGCATGAAATTAGGGATGAACTGATAGCTAAAAGGAAACACCAAATAGGGCAAAATGTCAATTATTAGTGAAATATGAGTAATCAGTGTATGAAAGTCAAAAAATGTGAAATAACTGAGCATAGCCATTTATCTATTGCTTTAACTGTAGCATATTTATGTGATACAGACTTAAGTCCATTTAATGTAGCAAACTGATAAGCTCCTTGAATGAAGCAATTTACTTCTTTGATGTTGAATGTGAGTTATCCTCTTTAAGAGACAAAAACATAAGCAGCACCAAAACAGTTTGGAGGAAAGGTAACATCTAAAGAGAAAATGTAATAAAAAATATTGGTAATTAAATCATCTGATTGATATACTTTTAAAACAGTACCAGTTTTTCTATAAAATCTCTTTAAGAATACAAATGCATGAATATATGGATGGATGGATAAAATTATAAGCCAAATCTAGCAGAATATTAGTAATCAGTGAAATATAAGTTATGAATGTTAAAAAATTCTGAAATAACTTAAATTTGCCTTCATATCTTTAAGTATATTTATGTGGTATAGATTTCAGCTCATTTAATGTTGCAATGTGATATAGTTTTAGCTTTGTCTTATTGTAGCAATTCACTTATTAGGTCACTGATGAAAATTTATCCTAAGAAAATTGACTGATGTAAAGATAACCCTGTGAATGTGCAAATATGTACCTACCAGTATTCAGCTTTAAATTTAACTTTTTTTTCTTCTTTCCCAAATTTACTAGACTTTTGAACTACATGCTTATAGTTATTTTCTAATGTGAACTCGTGGGTAAGGCCAGGTTTAAGAATAGCAACGAAGATACAGAAAAATGTAGAAAAAAAACTTTTGGTAAATGTCCCAATAAAGGGAATGGCTGGATTCAGAGAAGAGGCATCAAGATTTGACTACTGCAACCCATTTGAGGAGTAGGAAGCTGAGTTAGAGTGGTGACTTAAGTGAAATGATTTAGATGCAGAAGATTAATATGTTAAGTACTGTATAGTTTCTCTGACTTGGAAAACCCAGAACACAGACATTCTATAGAACCATATGATGTGATAGCCACAGTAGGGGCAAGGGATAGGAAGGGGTGAGAGTGTCAAAAATGGGAAGGGATTGTAAAGTTGATATGATACATATGTGCACCAAATACCCAAATTCATTGTAAACACTATGTATTACATATGTATATTAATAAAAATAGGAAAAAACCCATCTGCCGTTAACTAGGCATGCTGGTACACGCATTTTGGGAGGCAAAGGCAGGAAAACTGCAAGTTCAAGTCCTGTCTGAGCAATTTAGTGAGACCCTATCTCAAAACATTTTTAAAAAGGACTAGAAGCAGCTCTGGGTTCAATCCTCATTACTGAGCACAAAATAAAGAATTAAAGAAGTATTTGCCATTAACCACATTTAAATGTGTTTCTTTCCAAGGTACATGTCACCCGCTAAAATAGGAGAAGAAATAGTAATTACAGCGAATATTCTGAAGCAAGGAAGGACTCTTGCCTTCACCTCTGTGGATCTCACCAATAAAGCCACAGGAAAATTAATAGCACAAGGTAGACACACAAAACACCTGGGAAACTGAGTGCAGAGAAAAGAAATCCAGTAATAAACATCAAATGTATATTTTTGACTTGAACAAAATTTCAAAATAAATTAGCAACATCGTAAGTAGCTAAGACATTTCTTGGGTGGGGGGTGGGGGGGGGACCCAGGGACCAAGTAGGGTAGAATGAATGGGGGGAGTGGGGTCCTGTTCTTCCACTGTCTTCACTTCTTACGTCTTCATTGAATGAAAAACCCTTAATGTTTTGAAAATAAGGAAGCTAGCAGCACTACTCTATGATTGAAACTAAGATTCAGTATTAAGCTAATAAAGGAAAGGTGTATTAAGTCTACTTGGACTGCTACAGCGAAATACTTAAGACAGGGTACTTACCAGCCACTTCTCACAGTTGTGGAGGCCGAGAAGCCGAAGGTCAAGGCTCCAGCAGACCGTCTGGTGAGGCGCTGTTTCCCAGCTTACTAACAATGCCTTGTTAGTGCATTCACATGGTGGAGGGGCAAGGGAGCTCTCTTGAGCTTTCTTGAAGGGCACTAATAAAAATTGCCTCCCAAAGACCCCATCTCCTAAACTGTCATACTGGGGGTTAAAATTCTGAGGAAACGCTAATATTCATTATAGTAATGACCAGTTCTTAATATGCCTTTCCCAGCTGTCAATGCTATGCCACATTTCCATTCCCTTTCTATGAAATTGTGGCACCTCAGAATAGTTGAACCATAGCACATATAGAAAAACCAAGTGGGCCATCTGACTTTAAATAAGAAAGCTCACAGTAAAGCATACTGTGACAGGACAAATACTTCCAACTTTTCTCTGATAACCCCTGAGACATCCAGCTTGCTATCTTCTGTCATGAAGGGGAATAAAGCATACTAATCCCCTTTGGATCTCCCTGTCTACTGTATTGAATAAGTTCACATGTAAGTCTGCTTCTCAAAAATCACAAAGTTCTATGAACCATGCCACTTGTAATATTTTATTTCTATGTTAGTCTTAGTAAACATTCACAACTAAAGATTGGAAAAGGAAACAAACAGCTTTAAATAAATTCGGAAACACAAGTTAAAAGTTGGTTTCCCTTTGCCAGCATTAGAACACATACTGATCTGCTCACTGCAAAGATGCAGACTGTGTGGAAGCAGGGGGTGTTCTGGAGAGCCAGTTTGGGCTTTCTAGGACTTCCCCAAAAAAAGGCACCTGAGCTCTTGGTGAGCAGCTGAATCCAGGGCTAGAGGCTGGCTCATATAATCAAGATAACCCTGAAAGTAAACACTTGTTTACTTTCCATAAACAAGGCATGCAAATTATGTATTGAAGAAAAAAGACTGAGTCCACAGTCTTAGTGGAAAATAAATGGCAGAAACAAGACTCTCTGTTCTAATAAAAGGCCAAATGATTTGGGCGGAGGGAGATGTGGAATATAACACTCGCCTACCATCATAAAGATTGGATCAGTCCTGTGACAAAAATCACCAGTGGAACTCAAAGAGGTAAGATGTTTGCATGTTTGTTTCCCGAGGATCGCTAATCCTAGCTACTAATACAAAACAAGGACACTGCCTTGACCAGCAACTATAATTAACACTACTAAGAAAGGGTATGTTTGTGGACCTGAAATTGAGAAGGAAATATGGCAAACTCCAGTGCAGAATGGGGAAATGTATGTAAAAGGCTGGCCTGTACCCCCAAAATGTCAAGATCACAGAACAGGATAAAGAACATGACAAATAAGTCCAGTAATCCTGTCTCATTGGGGGATTCAAAATAAAAAGCTATCAAGAAATTTGGAAACAGCTGCATATCCTTGGTGGCAGAACCCACCTAGCACCCTTAGGTTTAATCCCCACTGCCATGAAAAACATCTGAGACATTAATAACTAGATTATGGATGGTAGAGTATATTAATGTCATGTTCCCTGAGTTTAATGACTTTACTGTGGACATGCCTTTATTAGCAACCAAAATATCCTTGGACTTGAGACATGCCTAATAGATAAGCAATCACAACATGCCAAGAAACTCATGTGGTTCAAATGTATGTACAGAGAATGTAAACAAATGTCACAAAATAAGGATTTCCAAGAGTACTGTATCACTCTTGCAACTTAAAAAAATTCCAAAATAAGATGGCTGCAGAACTGCCTAGTATGTTGAACATACTGACATATTCATCATAGAAAAACAGGAGCTCAGGTTCTACTCCCAGCCAGGCCTTATGAAACTTGGCATTGAGCTATATCCTCAGACTTTTTTAAATTTTGAGACAGGGTCCTCCCGGGTTGTCTAGGCTGGCCCAGAATTCACAATTCTTCAGGCCTCACCCTCCTGAGTAGCTGGAATTATATGCATGTGCCACTGTACCCCATACAGCCAGCCTAATTTAAATCCCCCACTGCTTAAGGGCCTACCTAGCTTCAGCAACACCACATCTGTATGAAATTACCCCATCAGGGTTAGATGAAGAGCTTTAGAACAGTTCCTGGCCGCAAGAAACATTCGGAATGTTACTTAAATGGCTTCTAACTTTCAGAGATGTAAAAAGACATTTTCAAATTAAAAGCTAGGCCTAAAGCAAACTACTACTCTGAATAGGTATCTTTGATCCTTAATTGAAGCTGCAGTCCCAACTACCAGGTGGTATTTTCTTATGAATTTACTACTATGGACTGCAAAGTAATTCTCTAAAGTGTTAGTTATTACCTACCCAATGATTTGAGATAAAGAAGTTACCACTTCAAGCTTTGTGTATTCACCTGAATAGTCAGGGAACTTTCACCTATTTTATTTAGGTTTTCATTTTTTTTCAAATTCCAACCAGAAACTAAGTACAATTGGAAACCAGTAAGCACTAGTTTTACTCCAAAGGAGTAGGATCATTCAGATTTACTCCAACAAAAATATGCAACCCTTAAGCAAAGCTGTTCTTCATTTAAACGCAAAACCAAACTATACAGTAGTCTTTTCCTTTTGTTCATTGCACAAAATGAGTTCTGCTTTTAGAACTTTGACACTGGTTATTTTTACAATTTAAGATCCCAACCTTTTTTAACTTTTTCTATTCCAAAATCCCTTATAACTTTTTCTTTAGAATAGTGTAGAAATCAGAATTTCTTCACAATTCACTGGAATTTGTTATTAAAACCCCTTCTCATTAACACCAAGAAACGTAAAAACACAAAGTTCTCTACCTATTATGGTATCTGCAGCTATGAATGTATTTCTCAGTTTTATAGCTGCTTTTGCTACTTCAGACTCCATATCTGCTTTAATGTGTATAAATGCATCCACACTCAGCAGAATACTTTAACAGCAACTTGGGGAAAGAGATCTGGGAGAAAAAAAAACACATTTTATGAGTACCAAGAAAACAAATATGACCCAGTAAAGTATGAGGCAAAAATGCCTACAATGAGATGCTGTTTTCATTTATGATTTCTTTCCCATGGTTGTATTATTTTTAAACAACCACCTCTGGTCATTAGAATGGATCTGACAGTGCTCTAGACCAACGGTGTTTATAGCAAAGCTATTAAGTTTTTTAAAAATGTTATTTATACCTGTTACATTCACTTCTCACCCTCCAAATACTGATGACAGATGTCAAAGAGGCAAACACCAGCACAAATGGGAAGACCATCAGTAATGAGTATCACCTTGTGCTTTCAGATACATTTAAGCATTTCAGTGCACAATAGTCCTTTCCTTCACATTTTAGTAAGATGCTGATGCAGTGCAGCAAATATGCAAAGCATCTTCTTTCACACAGTCCGTGCAGAAGACATTAATTTTTTTTTAAGTTCTGAGATACAAATGATTAAAAAAAAAAATCCAGGATGAACAAGTTTCAAAATGCATAGTGTTCTGTGCATGAGTCCATTTTCTTCAAACTCTGAAAGAATAAAGTGGTAAGAAAACAAGAAAAAAAATTGCTGCTGCATTCTCTGATCTTCTCCATTTTGCTGGACGGTAGCTCTACTCTGGCATATAAGGACGGAGGTGATCCTCTATGGTGCCAACTGCCCAGTGGGTGAGCTGTTCCTGTGGCAGGTAGAGGCAGATGCTGCATAACTTGAAGATTGTAGCTTTGTTTTTTGGAGTCTGGATAGGGAAAAATTTTAGTTAGTTTAACATATTGTCACTTGAAGTCAATCTCCCACAATTTACTTAGAACCTAAGGCAGAGTATCACAGCATACACAGTACCCAGTCTAGTGAGGAAGATGACCTTGTCATATAGAAGATGCAGGAGTAAATAGTACTAATAATTATACATAAAAAATACACAAAGGACTTATGTAGCATTAAAAGTTAGGTAAGTCAACTAGGAATTAGCTGCTAAAAGAAAACTGGCTTAATACATTTCATGGACAGATGTGATTAGTATTTTAAAGTCATGTTTATATTCAAGACAACAGAAGTGGTGAGAGAAGCTAGGGAGGGGACTGGAAATGAGTGAAGATTTTAGTTTAAGCATCTCCTAGGGTTAGAGACAAGAAGAAAGCCTAAGTATTATTAAACTTTGAAAGTACTATTTTTAAGTAGTTACCACTTAAACGTGTACATTATGGATAATACTAGGTTATTCCCCCAAGTAACTACTGCCATTCAATGGGAGATAGGACCTAAGCCAAAGCCTGACTACAGAATTCATCTTCTTTTCACTGCAGATAACAGCCCCTTTCTAAAAATGTCCTCAGACTGATCTGCTAATGTCCACTATTACCTGTTTATGTCAAACAACCTACATGTACCAGTCTGTTTTGTTTTCTGAGCAGTACTGGAGATTAAAGCCAGTCTTATGTGTTAGGTGTGTGTTCCATTATTGAGTGACAACTCCAGCCTCTCAGTGCATTTTACATATCCCAAGAACCTTATAAACATCATTTGCCCCATGAAACATCATTTGCCCCATGAAACAAAGAACATACTCCTAAGTTACCCGTCTGAGACCACACAGCCAATGAGTAGTGAACATTTATTAGAATCCACTGAGCCCAGGCCTGTGCCTCTATACCATCTAGAATTATTCTTTGGTCTACTCAATGTCACCTATCGTATGGCAAGATATCTGCTAGGTTCTGACCAAGTCACTTACTTCCTGTGCCATAAAGTAAGAGCAATAATATCTACACACTCAGAGAATTACTGAGGCCCAATGCATTCATACGTGTACAACTTGCGTATACAGTAGGGCATGTAAACATGCTCTACAGGTTTGCTACTATCATATTCAATCCCCTACAATCTATAAAGGTTTAATCTTTTTACTAAGGGTCCAAACATCCCAATTGCCATTACAGATGAGTAGCTAGGAGGAGGTAAGCCTCATGGGAGGTGGAACTTTGCTCTCCAATCCCCTCCTCCTGTTGCCATTTCAAAGCTATCCCCCACCAACCTACTACATAACAAGTACCCTACTTGGAAGACTGATCTTCAACTAAACTGGTCCTTGGTACTGGGGATCACTATTCCACACAATATAAATATGAACATCAAAAACAGATCCTGAACAGAGGAGGATCAAGAGCACTGAAGACCAAGTTCAATTAATCATTCTGGTTTGCCATTGCCAGGGACTGAAGTATTTTCAGGATTAGAGATACCTGAATGCCAAACCTGGGCTATTCTAGGCAAACACCTGCAACCCTAGTCGCCCCACCTGCAACCTAAAGTTAGCTCATAAACTTAAAACTTTTCATTTAAAAGGATTCAGCTGTTTGCCTTTTTAAAAAAAATACCTTCTCTGAGACAAGGTCTTGCTTTATAGTCCAGGCTAGTCCTGAACTTGCTATGCAGCCCAAACTGGACTTGAACTCATGGCAGTCCTCCTGCCTCAGCCTCCTGAGTGCTGGGAATTATAGGAGTGCACCACCACCACACTCTGCTTATGTGGTTCTGGAAACTGAACCTACAGCCTTGTACTTGTAGGCAAGCACTCTAACTGCTGTGCTATCCCTCTAGACACTCAAGTTGTTTAAGTTATAGACAATACCTTCCCTTGATACATGAACTTGCAGTCTTTCTTCAGCCTCCCAGGGCCCTGTAATTACAAGCCTGTACCACCAGACCTAGCTGAGAGTTACCTTTAAAACAACTACCAGAGGAAAGGGTAAGCAGAAAAGAAACTGGAGGAAAAAATCCACTTACTATTAATTTATTATCACTAGGCAATCAGTTATGTGGTTTTATCAAATGTTGTCCTACCAAAAGTAACCTTTTTATAACTCCCAGTTCTTTCATTTGTACTTGTATCACAATTACGTAATTCTCCACAAGAAGGAAAAGCAAATGTATCACTTTACAAAGTACCCTATCAGCAAACTTTGTTATTTTGCACATGTTCTCAATTATTTTGTTTACTATGGGCCTCCTATAATGGACTGTCAATCCATGAGGGCAGGAATTTTTGCCTATCTTGTTGTCTAGTTTTGTGCAGGTGGTCATTTGTTGAATATAATGCTCTTTTTACAGGTTAATAATTCATAATAAAGTGATTCTAAATTCTAAGGGATAATGTTCAAGTCTAGGTTGAGAGAATAAACAGTGCTAAGATAAAAACTAAATTGCTGCTTAAATAGAAACACTGATGTTAAAAACAGATGCACTTTACTCTTGCAGTTTTATCTAAAAGTTCTATTCTAGTACTCAAAACAGTGGTTATGTGTCACTTGAAACTTACTTAAAATGTAGATTCTGGTTAAGTAGGGCAGAGTTAGTCCTGGAATCCTATGCCCTTAGTAAGTTCCCCAGGTAATGTTCAGTTATTGACCGTCCATCCTATGTTCATCTGTTGAATCATGTCTTTCAAAATTAGCCCCTCAGGAAATTCTAATATGCAGCCAAGTTTGGGAACTTGAGTGAGGACTAGGACATCTGTTTGTCTAAATCACTTTAAGAATAATGCAATATCAGGGGCAAAGCGGTTTTATGTATTCTGTTTAGAAAACAATTTTTTAACCAATAAGCTTTTTGAATGAGCCCCAAGTAATTTTTGAAAAACTCTTACCTGCAAGTGCTGTCTGTCAATGAAGAGAAACACTGACTGGTTAGGATTGTTGACAACAATTCCAGTCTTGTCCTTGCGGCTCAGTACATGCACAAACTGTTTTTCATAGTCACCGTGATGAAACTCAAATTTGGCCTAATTAAAACATATGAACATTTTTAGATAACCAAAATGTTATACTACTTGAAATGCTTATTGCACCCACACCCACATATCTGTGCTGTCCAATATGTAACGAATAGCTACATATGACTGCTTAAATTTAATTAAGATTAAATGCAATTTAAAATTCAGTTCTTCACGGTTAGGGGTATAGTTCAGTGGAGAGTGCTTGCACAACATGCAGGAGACCCTGGATTCCAATACAAATATGGGGGCAGGGAGTACTTCAATAAATAATATTAGCCACATTTCAGAATGGCCATGAACAGTCAACCTGCTGTATCCAAAGGTTCCACAGAACAAATTCAACCAATCCCCACTGAAAATACTTGGGAACACAAAATCACATTTGTATCCGAGTTGAGTGACTTTTTTTTTTTCCTTGTTACTACTCCTTAAATGGTACAGTGTAACATCCATTTACATAACGTTTATAGTATACGTTATAATCCATCTAGAAATGATTTTAAGTATGCAAGAGGTTATATGGAAATATACCACCATTTAATGTAGAAGAGTATGAAAGGGTCCCAGAGCAAATCCCCATAGGATTAATTTTATCTTAAATTAGTTCAGGAAATTAATTCCACAGTATTAATTCATATACTGCAACTGAACTCTAAAAATCACAAGATCTTTTTTTTTCTTTTTGAGACAAAGTCTTGCTCTGTAGCCCAGGCTGGTCCTGAACTCAGTGTGGAGCACAGGGTGGCCTTGGTTTCATGAGTCCTCTTGCCTCAGCCTCCCAAGGGCTGGGATTACAGGTGTGCACCACCACACCCATCTTACATGGTGCTGGGGAGTCAAACTCAGGACTTCGTGCTTGCTAGGCAACCCCTTTAACTGCTATGCCCAATCCTCCAGCCCATGGGTTTTGTGTTGACCTAAAGCAATCCTCCTGCCTTAGCTTGGACTAAAAATA
This sequence comes from Ctenodactylus gundi, assembly GCA_004027205.1. NCBI lineage: Eukaryota > Metazoa > Chordata > Mammalia > Rodentia > Ctenodactylidae > Ctenodactylus > Ctenodactylus gundi. Next base: position 65,729 of record PVKB01003709.1, read on the forward strand.
TCTCCTTCACCCCTCAGTTTAGAACAGTTATTGTCTACATTCTAGTGCTCATATGCATCTACTATTCAAAGTTTTATTAATATGGGGAACTTTTCGTAACAAAGGGGATTGAATTTAAAGCATAAATTTTACAGCCAGTCCAGGCTTTGATCTTGATTACTACTTAAATGCAATGATTTACCTAGTCTCTACTTCATTTCATTTAATGCAGAAACGAGGTCCATATCCACATAGCGCCAGTGGAAAAGATTGAATATCAAAAATTCAAAACCATACTGTTTTGGGTTTATTTTTTGAGACAGAGTCTCACTTTGGGGCTCAGGGTGGCCTTGGACTCAAGGCAAGCCTTCTAAGGGTCCCGAATGCTGGGATTACAGGCATGTGCCACCACACCCAGTTTATACGGTACAGAGGAAATCAAACTCAGGTACTTAGTGCTTGACTTAGCATTTGCTAGGCAAGCACCTTAACCGCTGAACCATTCCTCCAGCGCCAGAAAACCATACTGTTACAAGGAGACCTACACTTTTCTGATCTGGACTCCTGAACTAAACGCTAAAACCAGAGTGGGAATATAGCTCAGCGGCAGCATGCTTTCTGAACACATACAAAGCCTTAATCTCCAGCAGCACAGAGCAGGGTAAAAACAAAATTCTTCCAACAAACAATGAAAACTGACATGGAAGCTACTCTGACAACTATATATATGCCTTTTCTATTCCAATTCTATTCCTTTTTTATATTCTCTAGCACGTGCATGTCAGCCATCTGATAACCACTAAGAGACTTATGTATGCTATTATATGTGATATATTGGATTATCCTTACTGTCAGTTGGATCTGAGAAAAATCACAGACCTGCTGAAACCCATCCACAGGCTCCCTCTATAAACCCAATGTCCACTTTAAAAGGTTTTCTCTATCACGCCAGGGCACAGGATAACCTCAAACTCAACCAAGTCCATATTCCAAATGCTTTCTTCTCTTGTATCACAATAGTCAAGAGAACAGACTGGACTAACAAAATAAAATTATGGAGGATCATTGAATTCCTCAACTTTTACCTTTAATGAGTTTTCACTTTTTAAATTACTCATCACATTTTATTTAGAAAATACCTGAACAGGCCTAAAAGGCTCATCAGATTCCTTCCACCTAGAAAACAGGAGACAGACGATTTTCTCAATATCATTCCGAGGCCAAAGAATAAAATCCATCTCCTGAGTGCAGCCAATTACATCCTATAAAATGATCACAAAAATTTTTTTTTCACTTATGATACAAAGCTGTAACAACTAAAGGCATAATACAGGGTTTGACAACAATTTACAAGTGCAAAAGAGTCATCATCTATCATTTTTTCTTTTTTTGCGTACTGGGGATCAAACCTAGGGCTTTGTATTGAGCTACATCCTCAGCTCCTCTGCAGTCCAGGTTGGCCTCAAATTCCAGGTAATCCTCCTGCCTCAGCCTGAGATTAAAGGTATGTGCCACCACACTGGGCTTACATGGTGCTAGGGAATCAAACGCAGGGCCTTGTGCTTGCTAGGCAAGTGCTCTAACCACTATGCTATTTCTCCAGCCCTTCAGCCCATTTTTTATTTTTGATTTCAAGACAGGGTCTCACCATTGCTCTGGTTGGGTTTAAACTTGCAGAGCTGCTGACACAGCCTCCCAGAGTGCTGGGATCACAGGCCTGTACCTCAGGGCACAGCTCTGTATCATAAAGTGTAAAAAAAGTAAGAGGAGTATACAATCTGAGTAGCTCATGCCTTTATTTTTTTTTTTTGTAGAGTTCACATGTAGTCATTCAGTCTACTATTCCTCATATGAAAATCTAAACTCTTTAATGTATGGTGTAAACACCTATTAAACATCTAATTTTTTTGTTAGTCCTTGTAGCTTTATTTTCATCCTTCAAAATCAGCCTATTAACAAAGGTGTTTTAGAACAATGACATAAGCCAAACCATTATCTTATTATGGCTAAAATGCTGCTTTTGTTATATACAAATAGAAAACTACTTTTCTCTACTCTTCATTATCACAGCCAGTATATTTGTTCTCAAAGGCTAACGTAAGTCTTCCAACACAATATAGTTACCTCCAGTTTCCCCCACTCCGATTATTTGTGGAGACCTTGTTCAGGTATGCCCAGATTAATTTCCAATGTGTTGAAGCAGTTTAGAAGGTTGGAGGCAACAAACTTCCCTTTTAAATTTACTTCTAAAAGGGCATGGGAGTTCCCCATCAAAATGGGAAAATTGACAAACAGTAATATAAAATATTACAATCTCATTATTTGCATAATATCATATTTAAAAACGGATCCATTTTTTATTTGAGGTCAACTTTTAAAAAGCAAAACCACTTTAGGAAAAAAAAAGGCTCACGCATAACACATCGTTCATAAGCTAGTAACATGAAAAGAATTACTCTACATTATGAAAACTTGAAAGGAACCTACCCTTCTCATAGACTGGTATCGGGGTGCATGAAGCTGTACCACGTCCTTCTGTAAGAGCTCAATAGAACTTTCCAGGGAATAGCTGGAATCTCGCACACCTTTCAGGATGTTTTCTTCGTAATTATTGGTCATGACTGGTATAACTTCAGACACTTCAAAAAGTGCTGATTTTTTTTTCTAAAAAAAAAAAAAAGGTGTATTAACCCACTAGAAACCCATTTTATAATTTAAGTGTCTTTATTCCAACTCAGCAAAATTCCTAACTGGTTGAAGTAACTATATATTAAACGCATTATTTCCGGATAAGTGGATCTTTCTATTCTTCTCTCCACCTTTCATCACATACAGGCTGTATGACAATGTTTGTTTTACATTATTATGGTATCCACACCAAGTACTTATTTTAGATGGTATTTCTTAAATACTTAGAGGAACAAATACCAGATAACGCCAACGTTAAAAAAAAAAAAAAACTTCAGCAACACAACCTAGATACAATTTCAATTAGCTGGTTCTAAAGGCAGCTAAATTAAAGTTGGTTCAGTTCACAAGCATAGCTACTCAAATTATTTTATTAATTATTACTATTTAAGTAGGTCAATTTCCATTACTGTTCCTGGATATATTTTCAGAAGCACCAATATCTGAAAGAAGGGAAAAATGTACATCCATCTGTTTTAAAATGAATTTTAAAACTAGGTGTTCACCACCAACCTGGCTTATAAAATTTTGCACAACAGGACGTAAATCATGAGCTATTCCAGCAACTACAGGGATATTATTCAATGTAGAAGAAAATCAGATTTTCACAAATATTAAAATACCAAGTACTACAATTTGGCCATCTTACAAGATCTAGCCTCACCACTTGTACGGTGGTTACAGAAGGCCTAAAGAGTAATAAACTTCAAATGAAAGTTGATCTTAATCAGTTTGCAGTCCATTTAAGAAAAAACACACACACAAAAAAAAATAAATCACTGGTACCAGCCTACTTGGGCTAATCACTTGGGCACAAATGACTTTAAAAACACTTTACAAAGCTAATACTCTGGCAGTTAAGAGCATTCTTAAATACAAATTAACTTTAAGAATGAGGTAATAACCTGGGAAACTTTTAAACACTAAATAGTTAATAAGCTTAGATATTTCTGATTTGAAATTAGCTCACCACTAAAGTACAAAATGGAAGTAGCTCTTCCTTATATTCATATCCTAATCTCCCATCGGCCTTGTTGAAAAATGAAAAAATCTTTTTAGGTAACTTTGAATTTTTTTTAAAAACCCTGTAAACACCAATTAATCACTTCAGTGTTTAATTTGCCCAAAATATTCAAGTGATTCTACTTCATTAAAAGTACCATGAAGATACCCACATGGAGCTGAAGTGCTCATTTTAGCGTATTAAGTACATCATTACACTTTCAAACATCCTATTTATACTTTTACAATGTTATCCAGCATATGTCAACTAAAGGTGGATCCTGTTAACCTTTTCAATTAAGTATTTTCAAACTAATTAACAATCAAAGCCTTCCATTTGTAATTTCACAACTACTCAATTCAGTCACCCATTGGGTAAAAGCAAAGCACACTGCAACCACTCTAGCCCAGTACTGCATAACAACTACACTTAGAAAAACAGCTTGTGCTAATTCACGTTAAGGACTTTTAAGTTACCTTCTCCTTGAACACAAAGGCAATATACATCTTGAAGTCAAACTGGTCAGCTAGAGATTCTTTTTTCTTCCTAAGCTGAGCACGCAGTCTGTTCAGAGCTTGTTTCTTCCGGGAGTTTGGGTCCCCCATTTTGAAATACAGGTGGTACTAAAGCCTTTGGAAATCGTCACTAAACTATGGGCACTTTTTCTTAAGACTCAAGTACAACAGAAACAAGTCATTTTTTCCCTGCTAATATGATTGAATAGCTAAAATCACGACTGTAACTCCAAAACTGCACCTTCTGGCAATATTAGCAGACTGTCATATTACAGGGTCAAGAAACAAAAGCTGCTGTCCAGTCATGTTTGGACGAAAATGTCAGGGGTCAGATGGGAAAAAGGAAAGAGAGCAAGGAAAGAAAGGAGAAAATATTTGAACTAACTTCCTGGAAAACACATTTGGCTTAACTGCCAAAATAAAGGCTTTAAGGGGCGATGAAAAGCCTATTATTAGGATTTAGGTGTGCAATAAAACACAGCTGACACCAGTCTAATCCTTGATATCCATCCGGATTTTCCCTTTTCAGAAAAGGAGTTAAGAAATGAGGGAAAGTGTGGTCCTTGCTTTCCAAATACAAAAACAAAAACAAAAACAAAACCCCCAAAACAAAACACCAAAACAGGGAAGGTGAATGAAACCGAAATACCCAATTGGATTTTACCCAGCCAGATCCATGGCTGCAGTACCTAATTCTTAGTTATTTCAGATTTCACTATTGCTATGCACTGTCAGTGTTTGTTATTGATTATACTTGGTGGTGAGCAAAGAGAAAAGTGCAAAATCAGTAGAGAAAGAAGGGGAGAGGTACAGGGTTTCCCTGCAATCAACTACAGTGTAGACCGGGGGCGGACAGCTGTTGCCCAAAGGAGCCACGAGAAAGAACAGCGGAGTCATTCCCAATTTCCCCATCACCCACATTTTCACCCTCAGGCGGCTGCTAAGGCTGCGGCCAAGGAGAACCATGATGGCAGAGGGAATGGGGTACGTTATAGGTATTAGTAGTTATTCCGGCTCTGGTCAGACCTGATTAATGCCCAGGATCCCGGCACCCTCAGTCCTATGGCGAGCCCTACATTCCCCAAGGGAGCCTGCCTTAGGAATCTGCCCCTGTTCAAGATGGTGGAGAGTGCGACTTATCTTCCTGCGAGCATGGCCGAGGCGAGATGCCGGGTTTTCCCAAATCCCAGGCGGCGCCCGGGGAACACCTGCCCTTCTACCCCGCGGGGCGCACCCCTACCCGTCTCGCCTTCAGCGGCAGAGACTCACTCGCACCACGGGAGTCACAGGTTCTCTCAGATTTTCACTCATTTCATCGTGGAAACAAGACCCGCCCGAGTAGAGGTGGCGGGAAGGGATAAACGGGAAAATTAGTATGGGGGTCGAAGGGGAAGAAAAAAAAATAACCGTCAATAGTATTTTTTAAAGTAAACCCATCCACCCCACCGCCCCCCCAAATTTAAAAGGTTCCCGGATTCTGGATTCGTTTTCCGTTCAGCAGCCCATGTTTTCCAGAGCTTGGGTGGTGGAGGGTGGGGTCGTGGGCTGGCTTCCCGAGAGGGACCAAGGGCGGGACTGAGGCAGCCGGACGGGTGCGGGTGGCGGGGAAGTCCCCTCCCTATCCCCGCGGAGGCCGGGACTCACGGACCGACGCTCGGGTGGGGCTCGGGCCCTCTAGCCGCAGCCTGCGGGCGGAGCGCTGGCGGCGGAGGAGGCGGCGGCGGCGGCGGGGGCGCTGCTCGCAGCTCGGGCGGGAGCCATGTCAAGAGAACACCACCAGCCAACTGAGCCCCGCCATCCCCGCGGCAGTGCGCACGCCGGCCCGGCCGCCCGCGCTGGCGCCGCCACGCAGCCCCCGCCTGGGACCCATAGTCTGGCTCGGCGCCCCGGGGCGAGGAAGGATGAGGGAGGAGCGGCGGCGGGCAAAGGAGAGAAGACAGACAGGAAAGGAGGGGACTGGAGAGGAGGGGGAGGGGAACCCTGCGCTGCCGGCGTCTGTCAGCCAAGTCAACCCCCCAAAAGAAAAGTTATTTCAGTCCAAGCATCTGCTCTGGTCTCTCTGCCCCCACAGTCCGCTTCCGGCTCGGGAAGGAAGGCCGAAGAGACCGGAGGGACGAAGGGCCGAAACGGGGTGGGTGAGCGTCCGCGGCGGCGCAGCCTCGTCCTCCCCCTCCACCGGTGACGGCAGACGCCTCTGACGCCTTCCCAGGTCCAGGGCAGAGTCGCGTTTGAGGAAAACGAGCAAGAACAAACAACTTAAAATGGCAGCGACGGTCTCTGCGTCACCCGCCCCGCCGCGGCACCACCCCGAGCTGTCTGCGGCTGCGCGCCGCGCAGGCCTCCACCATGTGCGCAGGAACAGAGGGGGAAATAGGGTGGAAGCGAGATGATTCTCCGATTTTTCAAGGAAAGAGGAAATCAAACCAGGAGAAAATGACATGTATGTATATTTAAAGGGGGGATTATTGGAAATTAATTCTTTTGTTTATTATTGCTACCCTCAAGAGTAGATTCAGAATATAGATTCCCCTTTCCTCCACTATGGGTTTTCCCTGGGCGGGACAGGGGCAGTCCGAAAGTTCCAGCCTCTTGAGTTGGCGCCTCGCCCCGCCTCATCATGATGTCATCAAATCACGCCCTTACGCGCTCCCTGACAAAGCACCCGGATGAAGTGGCTCAGCCCGCTCGCGTTGGCTGCTAAGACTAGCTGGGCGTGGGACGGGGGCGAGCCACCTGGAGTGGGCGGAGAATGGGTGTCGGTAGGGGCGGAGTGTAGGCGGAAAAGGAAAGTTCGTGTAGGAAGGCTGGGTTATTTTCATTTCCCTAATGTCGTTTGGTGTCGTGTGGCGACCAACCGAGGATTCGTTTCCAGGACCCGAAGTTTAGACGGAGTGCGGCAGATTCCTACGCGCCTTGGTCCTGTCCCTGCCACGTGCGCGGGCAGGAAGGGCAGCCTCAGGCGGCGCGCAAGGTCAGAGACTGTAAACGATGCCGCTCTCTGACTTAAGCAAGAAGCAACCGAACCTGACTGGTGATTTTTCACTGTTACAGTCGGAACACATTTTTTTCTTCCTTCCTGAGCCACATCCCCTGCTCTTCTTTATTACTTGAGACAAGGAACTTGGGGTACTGCTGCCCCAGCCTCCCAGAGTGCTAGGATTGCAGGGCTGAGCCACCATTCCACCTGAAAACAGTTTCTGTTAGGATCCCCCAGGACCACAGACCTATATACTCTTGTGTCCTCAAAATGCAGAGAAACATTTGCTGCTGAATCACACGTCCTTTACACCCAAGAGCGTTGAGTCCATTTTCAGAACTCTAATGTGCTAATTAAAATGCAGTTATATAAGTAATCAGCAAAGGTCAATACGCTAAATAATAAACCCTGGACACTTTACTGGCAACTCTGGCATAAAGTTTTAGAAGTCAGGTCTCCCAAATTACAGTCACTGCTTTTTGCTTGGTAGAATCAAAATGTTTTAACTTTAAAAACATTACCCCCTTCCCATGAATGAAAGTAATAAATGAAGTTTTTCCTCTTGGCTACTGTGAAACAGAATTAGAGGTAACTGGTGAAAAGCAGAGCAAGTTCTGCGACACTGCTGTGCTGCGGTGCCAGGTCTCAGAGATGACCCAAGAAACAGCAGCAGTGCGCTCTGGAGGAAACTAACATTTGAAGATTATTATTCTTATTTGCAACTTGGATAGGTTATGAAATAAGAGGGGTAAGCAAAGAAATCAAAATTTGAAAATCCATAACCCTAACGTTCCTCAATGAAATTCAGAAAGAACTCAAAATTTAGTTTACCAGCTGGGCCCCAAGATACAACAAGCTTATAAAGGCAGCACACTGGGAGGCTGATGTAAGAAGATACAGGTTCCGTGTGAACCTGAGCAATTGAGTGGCTTAGTGAGATCCTGACTCAAAATCAAAAATATAAAATTGGCCGGGGATGTAGCGCAGCACGAAGGCCCACAGTTTGATATCACATACCCCCAGACACACAGACACAGCTTACCAACTATGAAAAAAAATGCACATCATTATGTTATCCATAGGCCTTATCTAGAAGTAGGATGCTTTAAACACTGAGATTTGTGGAGTGATGATGGCGTCCCCTTGAGTAGGAATATCTGCTTAATTTCTCTGTTGGCACTTTGAATTATACCATTGGATGCATGGAGGGAAATTTTCTTGGGTGAAACTCAGATTCTACAGTAAAGGGTTTCAGTTCTAATGTAACACCACCTCATAAAGATTCTGTGTCAGCGTCAGTCTTAAACACAATTCAAGACCAGGCTAGAATGGCACTTCTAGGTTAATGTGGGAAACATCTCCAACCTTATAAAAAGCCAGGGATGGATATTCCAATCTCCAGCACTTACTCCAAGGTTGTAAATGTTTCCTAAAACTCACATAGCCTAAATATGTGACAATAAGAGAGCCAGGAAAAGGACTTAGCAACTAGTCTTTACTACTCAAAAAAGAATCAGCCGTAGCCAGGCTTGGTGCCTCAGGCCTATAATTTCAGCACTCTAGGAGGTTGAGGCACAGGATCACAAGTTCGAGCCCTGCCTAGGCAATTAAAAAACTTAGTGAGACCCAAAATCAAAATTAAAAAATTGGCTGGGGATGTAGCTCAGTACGAAGGCCCTGGATTAAATTCCCAGTACCAAAGCAAACAACAACAAACCCCCAACAACCTTTTACCTTTCAACCACATTGTTCACATGTGCTATTGTCTTATAATAATTTGGATTTCAGAAGTTTCCACTCCTTTTCATATTTATGACTAGCAAGTATACTAGATTTTTCAGGAGTTTGCAAATATTTTCTCCTTTCATCAGTGCCCTGAAGTTTATCAAATATGGGCTGCCTTGAATAACAATTTAATAATCATAACAGCTACACAGTTATATGCATAGATGCTACAGGCCTAGAAGAATAATTTGGATATCCTATATGCAGGTGTGTCCAACCTGTGGCATGCTTTTTCCATCCCAATTTTTTAAAATGTTATAATGGAACATTTTTTTTTTCCCTTTTTTTTTGAGACAGGGTCTCACTCTGCAGCCCAGGCCGGTCCTGAACTCACTATGTGGCCTTGAACTCACAGTAATCCTCCTATCTCAGCTTCCCAAGTTCTGGGATTACAGGCATGCACCACCACACCCAGCTTTTGTGGTACTGAGGAATTGAACTCGGGTACGTAGCATTTGACTTAGCGCTTGCTAGGCAAGTGCTTTAACTGCTGAGCCATTCCTCCAGCCCATAATGGAACATTTTAAAAGGAAGTTTTAGTGCTTCTAGATATGCAGAAACTATATTATATCTTTTATATTTGGTCCTAAATAGTATTTTCCCCCCTCAAAGAATTAGAGTAAAGAAAATGGTGGGCTGCAGGTTGGACATGCCTATACATATCCTATCCAGACTCCAGATTTTGACCTTAAGAGATTTACCTCTAAGATAACCATGATCATCTGAGCTAGTTGTCATGATGTACTACAGGCAACATTCTCAACACATTCTCTAGCACACAGAGACCTCTGATCCATAACAGGGCCACATGGTTACAAAATGAATATGAAAAATGAGAAACTGAGGCTGGTAACATGGCTCAGCAGTTAGAGCATTTGCCTAGCAAACCCAAGGCCCTGAATTTGATTTCTCAGCACCACATAAACTGGGCACGGCGGTGCATACCTGTAATCCCAGAACTTGGGAGGCTGAGAAAAGAAGATTGCCATGAGTTCAAGGACAGCCTGGGCTACATAGTGAGTTCAGCACAGCCTGAACTACAGAATGAGACCCTATCTTTAAAAAAATTAAATCCAGATGCTAGAGGAATGGCACAGCAGTTAAAGCTCTTGCCTTGCAAGCACAAGGCCCCGAGTTCAATTCCCCAGCACCACATAATGCTGAGCATGGTGGTGTGGGCATGTTTTAAATTTTTTAAATAAAAAATGTTAAAATAGTATAGTGCATCTATTCCTTTTGCTCCATTCCTACACATGAAGAACTTAAAGCAAATTTAAGGAGTTAACCTGTCAAGAAAAGTGTTTTAGGAATTTTTGTTCCTTTTCAGAATGTATTTTACCCTTTACTACACAGAACTTAGAAGATGAAAATGGAAAAAGACATTGAGGGAATACAGGTGTGCACACCATGCCTGGCAGTCATGCCATTTGTGCATGATGGGAGTGGGACTTTTTAAATAGCTGCCAGCTTTATTTAGGGTGCATGCTTCTGGGTAGGGTGGTGACTATGCAAGTGTTTTTCCTTTTTGATGACTTGTTAAGCACTCTCGTTATGTGCAGACTTTCCTAAACAATTATTTTTACCTTAATACATTTTAAGAAGAATGAAAGCAACCTGGCATGGGGCTCATGCCTCACAAATTTTGAACCTTAGGCAATTTAACAACTTAGTGACATGCTATCTCAGAATCAAAAATAAAAATGCACTGGAGATATAGCTCAGCACAAAGTCCCTGGGCTCAATCCCTAGTAACACACACACACACACACACACACACACACACACACACACACACACACAAACACACACACACACACGCACGCACACACACACGCACACACACACAGAAAAAAAGAAAGGAGAAGAAAAATGAAAATGCTTTTCACATGTTCTGATACACAGCAATTTCTAAAACATGGTATGATGTATTGTGATTAACTATCTGAGCTCTGGGGTTTGGCCCAACTGAGTTTAAATCTGGTTCTGCCAATTCCTAGCTTTGTGCCTCAACATGCTCATTTGTAAAATGATGATTATAAGAACCCTAATCCTGTGAAGGTTGTCATGAGGATTAAATGACTTGACACACACAAAACACTCGAAACAATAATAGAAAATTAGTCTCAGGAAATGTGTGCTATTTTCATTTTATTCAGTGAAAATTGTGAGCCAGTGTCTCCAGTAGTATGCTGTCATTTATAAGCAAATGAATAGGCATACCCATTTCCTTTATGAGTATATGCTAAAGTGTGCAAGAAGCAATTCACCCTGGTTGCCTGGGGGAGAGGACCTAGGGGACAAGGAGTTAACAACTTTTTGTAGTGTAGACTTTTTGCTTTTTAAATTTTCTTTTATGACTTTTTTTTCTTGTGATACTGGGGATACTGAGCATATATATATATGTATGTATATGTATATATGCTCCACCTATATCTTTTAGATGTTTGCCTAATTTGCCTTCCAGAAGATTCAGTGTTTCAGTTTTAATATCTAGGTCTTTCATCCACTTTGATTTTGATGCATAGTGACAGGTGTGTGTTTAGGTTATTCTTTTGCAAAATCCAACATCTATTCATGATGAAAAAAAAAGCCTCTAAGGAAAATAGATATAGAAGGGCCTTACCTCAAACTGATAGAAGTAATATATACCAAACCCACTGGAAATATAATAGTAAACAGGGAGAAACTGAAAGCATTTCCCCTCAAATCAGGAATACGACAAGGCCATCTACTCTCCCCACTTGTATTGAACAGAATCCTCAAAAACCTTGCCAGAGAAATCAGGCAAGAGAGTGAAATAAAGAGAATACACATCAGAAAGGAGAATGTCAACTGTGTTTATTTGCAGATGATATAATTCTCTACAGGGAAAACCCCAAGAACTGCACCATGAAACTCTTAGAAATAATAAACAAATTCAGCCAAGTTGCAGGCTACAAAATCAATACTAAAAAAATCAATAGCCTTCCTCTATACTGAGAATGAACTTACTGAGAAAGAACTCAGAAAATTAGTTCCATTCCCAATAGTTCATCAAAAAAATTAAATACCTATAAGTAAACCTAACAAAGGAAGTAAAGGACATCTACAAAGAAAACTATATATAACACTTAAGAAAGAAATTGAAGAAGACATCAGACAATGGAAAGACATCCCCTATTCTTGGATAAGCAGAATTAATACAGTCGAAATGACTATACTGCCCAAACTGATACACAGATTCAGTACAATTACTATCAAAATACCAACAACTTTTTTTCACATAACTTGAAAAAACAACCCGTAAATTCATATGGAACCAGAAGAGACCTAGTATATCCAAAGTAATCCTGAATAACAAGACAAAGTCAGGAGGCATTATGATTCCAGACATCAAGTTGTACCAAAAAGCAAGTTATAAAAATTATTTGGTACTGGCACAAAAACAGACAGGTTGACCAGTGGAACAGAACTGAGGACACAGAGTCAAACTCAAGTACCCTCAGCTACTTGATCTTTGATTAAAAGAGCCAAAAGCATACACTGGATAAAGGACAGCCTCTTCAACACATGTTGTTGGGAAAGCAATCATATCTTAGGTCTAGCAATTCCATTTTTAAGAATTCACCCTCCTAGGAAACTCTATTGTATGAAAAACAAGAAAGTGAAGAAGCAGAGTATATAATATTTCTTGAGTTCTTGCAAGACCCTTTAAATTTGAGTCCTCAGGATAGCATGCTGAGTTTGGCTCGGCTGTTACCCATTTTACAGTCACACAAGTTAGGGCTAGAAAAACAGGGACACTTATTCCTGTCCCAGAGTTAATAAGTTTTGGGCATGGTAGTACATACCTGTAATCCCAGCACTTGGGAGGCTGAGGCAGGAGATTGCTATGAGTTCACAGACAGCCTAGGCTACATAGTGAGTTCAGAACCAGCCTGGATTATAGAGCAAGGCCTTATCTCACAAAGAGAGAGAGAGAGAGAGAGAGAGAGAGAGAGAGAGAGAGAGAGAGAGAATTCAGAGCTGCATCCTGAGGTGGGACCTGAAAAGATAAATTTCAGTGGAACCCTATGCAGCTTAAAAAAGAACAGGCCAGGGGCGAAGGAATGGCTCAGCGGTTAAAGTGCTTGCTTAGCGAGAGCTAAAACAATTACTAAGTACCCAAGTTCGTTTCCCCAGCACCACATAAGATGGGTGTGGTGGGGCAGGCCTGTAATCCCAGCACTCAGGAGACTGAGGCAGGAGGATTGCCTTGAGTACAAGATCAGCTTGGGCTCCATATTGAGTTCAGGACAGCTTGGGATACAGAGCGAGACCCTGCCTCATAAAAGAAAAACAAAGAAACAAAAAAAGAAACCAGGCCAGTTCTAAATGGGCTGTAATGGGAAGGTCTCCTGGAAGGAAGGTGCGGCCAGGAAGAGCCAAGGTACAGAACACTGCGTCACAAGTACTTGTTTGTACATAGAAATCGAAGGGTCATTTATATTGTCTCTCTCAGTAGGGTGACTTATCATCTAGAGAAAGGTTTTCTTTTTTCTTTTCAATTTATATGCCGTATCCCTTTCCCCTTCCCACCCTCTCCCTCTCCCTTTCAGGGAAAGGTTTTCAGTGTACTTATTTTTGCAATTTTGGAATTGGAGTATTTGCGGATCTTGTTTTTTCTGCTTTCTACTTTTTTTTCTTTTCCTTTTCTTTTTCTCTTTTCTTTTCCTTTTTTTTTTTTTTTTTTGGTGATACTGGAGATCAAGCCCATGGCCTTCATGCTAAGTAAGTTACCTCCCAGGCCCTTTTTTATTTTGGATTTTGAGACAAGTTCTAGCTAAGTCATTGTGTCATCCAGGCCGGGCTCAAACTTGCAGTCCTCTTGCCTCAGCCTTCCAGGGAGCTGGAATTACAGGCCTGACCCACAATACCCAGGGGCTCACTCCTCCGTGGGGGCATTCCAGACTCCTTCCTTCAGAGAGGAAGCTGGACTCAGAACTCCCGGGGCAATACCCCCGAGTCCTTTCAGGGAGAGCAGACCTGCTGTTGTTTTGCACATTCATCTGAGCTGAGGATGGGGTTAGTCTATACTCGACATGAGGAAGTTGAGGAAGCAGGCCTAGCCTTTAAAGAAAAAAAAATCCTAATTTTCAGAGACTCACCCTTTCCCTAGGAAAAGCCATGCCTTTTTATCTGCAAATTAAATCCTCTCTTTCCAAAGATTCACAAATTCCATGGATTGTTCCCCCCCCCCCCCCCCAAATCCTCATCCACGCACCCAGCTAGAACCACAGATGCCCCTCTTGGAGGCCTGCACTCTATTTTATTGAGTGTGGACTTTCCTTCCCTAAGCTCATCTTCCTAAGCCTCTTACTGACTAGTCCCATTGTTTTTCTGTGATGGGGTCAGAGAACCTAATTTGTGAGCAGGTTGGGTCTGGGTTCCCTTCCCCTGTTCCGTCTGATGACAGTCTTATTCGGTTGTACCTTGCTGGCCACTCGAACTCCTGCTTCATTGAATTAGGAAGAAAAAGATTCACACACTTGTTTCAAAATCATTCCTCAAGGCTTTCCCAAGAAAAATAGCCTTTCTCAGCATGGCAGGAAGTGTCTCCCTCAGATGGATGCCTTCGGACTTCAGTTTTGGATGTGCTGTGGATCCATAAAGGCAGCAAAATACAGCCCTCAGGCCAACTCCTGCCAGAGGCTGGTTTTCCTGCTGCCAGACAGCTGGATGGTTCCTTAAAGATTATAACACAGGAAGGAAGAAAATATGTGCAACAGAGAAAGCCTGAAATAGTTACTGTTTGTTTTTTGTTTTTTTTTTTTTAATAGAATGTGTCAAATCCTGGTCTGGAGAAGAGTAACAATTTGCCTTCTTTGACCCTAAAGTTATAAAAAGAAAGAATTACTCTAAATTTTAGTGATAGGAACTCATGATTGTTAAATTAACTTGATAGCAGGCTGTTGATTTGAATGAAGTTCCTGTTTTAGGTCCCAAATAAAATGGATTCACTTATGCTAAAGTTCCACACTATCAAAGTAAGCCAAACAGTTTATCTGATTGTCTGAGAAATTGAGAGAGAAGAGCCAAGGCTCCAAACGAGCGGATTATATCTGACATAATGAGGAAATTCACAGTCAAGCACGAAAGCACACATCTATATTTCTAACACTCAGGAAGCTGAGTCAGGAGGATCACGAGTTTGAGTTCAAGGCTAGCCTAGACTACCTAGCAAGATCCTGTCTCAGACAAAACAACAAAGGACAAAGAAAAAACAGAAGATTCTCCTGCTTTTATCTTTTAAAGAAAGTGACTAGGCAATGACCAGTTCTTTCTGGTCTTGTTTCTGTGATTACTCGCAGTGTGTCTTTGGCTTGCATGTACCTCTTGCTTGGCCGTGTTCTTTTTCTCAGCTAATATATAAATGTGGTTTGGAGTCAGAGAAGTTGTTAAGTGAAAGGTTATCAGAAAGAAGAGAGAAAAAAACCCAAAACTTTTCATTAGGAAAGGAGACTGAGTAGACTGTCCCAAGTCTCTGCATAGGGGGGGTCTCCTTTTATGAATTTCTGGCTTTCTCTTACCTCCAGGTAGGCCCAGGGATTGATGTGGTTACCCCACATCAGTGATTGAACCCGGGGGCTAAGTAGTCATAAGAGAGATCATGAATAATTCCATTTCCCACCCTGCTTTGTCCCTGTGTGTGAGCAAAGCCTGTGAATGTTGCCTGCCAAACGTTGAAGGAGGGAGCAGGAAGAAGAAAGGAGCTGCTTGTCAACTGCTATCTTAGCCTTTAGCTAATGGCACTTTCCCAACTTGGCTCTACTAGGCCCATCTCTCTACTTTACCTTGCCTACCCTCCTACCTTTCCTAAAAATGGCAGTGTGGTTCCCTGTGCCTTTCTGGTTCTCAGGGCTACTGATTCATAACCTATACTTTGATCACATTCATTTTGTCTAAAGCTTTCCTTTTGTCATATTTTTCTTTTTCTCCTAGTCCTGTAGTTCTTTCTGTCCCTCTTCTCCTCCTCTCTACCTGAAATGGTTTCTGTCCTCTGCCCTCCCCATGCCCCCAGGTCTCTCTGGGGAAGACAGCTTTAGCCAGTGCTGTCCAGGTGAAATGCTAGTTGCCCGGGAGGTTTGCCAAAAGCCACTCACTGCCCTGCCTGTGAGCTAAGGCAGCTTCCCTTTTAGGGTCTTCTCATGGAACTTTGCCTAATTGAGGTATTGTCTGCATGACAAAAGGCCCAACCTTTTTGGTACCAGAGACCAGTTCTGTAGAAGACAGTTTTTCCACAAGTAGGGGCAGGTGAAGACGGATTAGTGACAGCATCAACCCCTCAGATCCACCTCAGATCCTCAGGCATTGGATTCCCATAAGGAGCATGCAGCCTAGATCCCTTGCCTGTGCATTTCATAGAAGAGTTTGTGCTCTTAGGGGAATCTAATGCTGCTACCGATCTGATAAGAGATGGTGCTGGGGGTAACATAAATAATGGGGAGTGGCTGTAAGTCCCCAGGAAGTTTCACAATCTAGCCCACCACTCACTTCCTGCTTTTCCTAGTTCCCATCTGGCCACAGTCCCGTGAAGACTGGGGATTCCCCACTTCACATCAGACGTTCTTTTTCTATGAGAATAGACCTAGCCAGGTGAACTCAAGAAAGAAAAGCCTTCTCCAAAACTCAGGTTTTTCACTTACCATTCATGGGCTACTCATTAATCTTGATCTCTGAAGTTCTGGGATTGACAGGAAGAGTTCCCTGCAGAGGTCTCCTGGGCATTTCTGGGCCGGGCACGGCCTTGTACCAGTACCCACATTGTCTCTTCACAGCCTTCAGATCCGACCCTGGCTGCAGCTGCCCCCACTTCCCGAGATGATGTTGCTCCTGTCGCCTGGGTCAGCTTCACATCTGCTCCTACTAAGTGTCCTTTCGGCCTTTCCTTTGGCCACAGTGGCAGTGGTTCACAAAGGGAGAGAGCTGGAGCCATCGACCCCAGGTGCTGGCCCTGAGAATTGTGCAGTCAATAGGCTTTTAATATGAAACCCATCGGCAGTGAAATTTTACTAGCACCACAGTGAAACTTCAGCGAAACCATCTGTGCAATACCGGACCAGCACAGATCAAATGCTCTGCCCTGAGAAGTCCTCCTGATCAAAGCTGCCCTCAGCCTTCCCGTGGCCTCCTTTCAATTCCTGGATATTTCCTCCCTCTTGTAGCCGAGCAGGTGGTTTCTAACTATACCTTAGTTACTTTCTCATTGCTGTGACAAAATAATGACATCCATAATTTAAGAGAGGAGAAGTTTAGCACACAGTTTTTGAAGGTCCCTGTCCATTCATGGGTACTGGCAGCAGTAGAAGCACATGGCAGAGGTGGCATTGCAAACAGGAAGCCGTGTCCCAGAAGGAAGGGGGGAAGCAGCATAGACTCTCCCAGGTCCTGTCCCAGGAACCTGCCCATTCTGGATCCAGCCTCAGTGTTCCACCCTTTCTGGGTTTAAGCCTGTAACCCCCCACACACCTGTAATTTATAATTTACCACATGCCTGGCTTCTACCACACACCTATGATCCACCACATGCCCGTAATCCAGCCCTCCAGACCAGACCCTCATTCCCAACAGCACTTGGTTCTATAGATAATCCATGACATCCAAATACATGAGACTTCGGGGGAACATTCCAGATCCTGAGATAGACCATTACTCAAAGAAGCCTTTTTTCTCCCCAAGTCCTGAGATCCAGACATCATGGAGGGGAGAGGTGGGAGAGGTGGAGGTGACAGCACAGGGAGAGGGGGAGTGCATCTACCTCCCCTCTGCACATGCTTCAGCCAGAGCTTGCTCATCACCAGCTCCAGGCTGAGACAAGCACATTCTCTTCCCCAGGACTCTGAAATGTGCACCACAGGAGTACAGAAACCTTGACTGGCATTACACTCCTGGCAGGTTCCTAGACACAGTTTTGTCCCCAAAGTCTCTTCCTTCACCATCCTATGAAAATCCCCATTTTTTTTTTCCAGTACTGGGGATTAAACTGAGGGCCCTTTGCTCTGAGCTACACTACCAGCCCCTTTTATTGTTTACTGGAGACAAATCATCACTAAGTTGCTAAGTTGTCCAGGCTGGGCTTGAACCTGTGATCCTCCTGCCTCAGCCTCCTAAAGTGCTGGGATTACAGGCCTGTGCCACCAGGCATAGCTCTCCTCTTCTTTCTTAAGGCAATAAAAGTTTGTTTTGTGTTACCTTGAACCTGGCACTTGACACACTGGATACTATAATCACTAATATCATTCCTCTCAAAAAGTAGCATGGAATTTTCTTACTAGCTATGGGGAAACCTATGACCAAGAGCTAGTAAGAGCAGGAAAAGCAGTTTGGCTTCTTGGGTCAAGCCTCTCCCTTCACTGGGAGCCCTGTACCTAGGAGGCCTTGTTGCTTGTTTTTGTGTGTGTGGTACTGGAGTTTCAACCAGGGCCTTCACACTCAACTACATACATATCAGCTCATGTGTATCATGGACAACACTCATCTTTTGTTTGTTTTTCATTTTGTTGGCACTTTATGATCCTTTTTCCTTCATTTACTTATTTAAAACTTTTTTTCTGGATGTACTACACTATGTGCAATGCTGATTTTGATTTTGTTATGTAGCCCAAGCTGGCCTTGAACTCAAGATCCGCTTGTCTCAGCTTCCCACACTGTTGCGGTTATAGGTATGTGCCAACGTTCATGGCCTTGTTTATTATTATCTTAATTTATTTTCTGTAAAATTACTGTAGTTTCAGCCTTGGGGGTATAGGTTTGTAATCCCAGCATTCTGGGAGGCTGAGGGCGGATTGTAAGTTGGAGTTCAGACTAGGCAAGTTAGCTATTTAGAGAGACTCTGCTTCAAAATTAAAAACAAAAAATGGGGGCTGAAGCAGGAGGATCACAAGTTTGAGTTAGGAAATTAGCAAGACTCAGTCTTAAAAATCAAAATTAAAAATGAACTGGGGAGGTGGCTCAAGGTCAAGGCCCTGGGCTGCACGTCTACTAACACCAAAAAAAAAAAAAAAATTACCCTGTCATATTACCGGTCATTAAAATGATACTTTACAACTAAAAACCCCAATTCTGATATATTGACTGAATTTAGAATTTTTTTCCACAATCCTGCCTGTGTCACAGAAAACCTGAAAGCCAAGTTAAACTGGTTATGGTTCATAGCTGAAGACGCGTGTAAAATGGGTGACAGTTCAAATGATCCTATCTGAGTCTCATGAATAAAAAAATAATCAATTGTTAGATGTTCTCCCTGGACTCTTTTCAGAAGGATAGAGATCATCCCAAAATGGGCAATGTCTGCAATCTGGCTGAACACCTGGGAATTTCACTTCTATACAGGATAGCACATTTTGAAAATTACATTTCTTCTCTGTCCTCTCATTGGATTCTATTGCTCTCCACCAGCAGTTTGATTTCTCAGTATGCTTTATTCTAGGATGAACGATTTGGTTCTATCTTTCCATTATCATCCCTTGCTGGGGGTTCTTTCCTCTCTTCTCTATTCACAGAAGAATGATAAATGCCGTTGGGCAAGATGAGAAGAAGTGCACTGAAGTCCAGCACTGGGGTTGTGCTTAGCTAGCAGGGGACAAACAGATACACTGTGCAGAAATAGAAATGAATTTTTAAAATACTTACATGTGATTTAGATTTTTTTTTTGAGACAGGGTCTCATTCTGTAGTCCAGGCTGGTCTTGAACTCACAGCAATTCTCTTGCCTCAGCCTCCCTGAGTGCAGGGATTGCAGGCAAGTGCCACCACACTCAGCTGACGTGGTGCTGGGGAATCAAACTCTGGTACTTAGAGCTTGCTAGGCAAGCGCTTTAACCACTGAGCCATTCCTCCAGTCCCAGTTAAGTAGAGGACTTTAAAATCCTCTGAAGTTGTTAAGTTGACTCTAGCTTGTAATCCTTCCAGAGTGCTGGGATTCAAGGCTTGTGCCACTGGGCCCTTTTTTTTTTTCCTACCACAGATATTAGTACAAGCCTCTCTCTTTTTTTCTTTTAAAAACTTTTTATAGGAGTTTCATTCTCAGAAGAAAATATCTACTGAGACTACACACAGCATCACCTGTAACTGCTTTCTCAGCCCCTATGCAAGCCCACCTTCCACTGGATTTCCATCTGACAGCTCAGTTGGCCCATGCCTGTAATCCCAGCAATCTGGGAGCCTCAGGGGGGAGACCACAAGTTCAAGGCCAACTTGGGCAACTTAGAGGGAATTTATCTTAAAACTCAAAAAGGGGCTGGGTATGTAGCTTAGAGCAAAGGCCCTGGGTTCAATCGCCAGCTACATAGTAAGGATGTGGGGGACACAGTAGAAGACATAATTGTGTGGTTTGGGAGAAACATAAAATCTAAATTATTGGAAAACTATCAGAACTCTGGCTTTCTAGAATGATAAAAGCCTGATAATCAGTATTAAGTGTAAGCAGTGAGTTATGACTTTGTGAAAATAATAAATCTGATTTCTATATTCTGTTCTTTCATCTACTTGGTGAGAAATCACTGAAGAATAAAAGGGATATAGAAGCTGGCTAGGAGGAGCTGATTTCCACAGGGCCAGAATGGGTCACATAGGGTCCCTCATTTAAAAATAGGTATAAAAAGTTATTTTTTTCACATAGACTGTTATAACTAAAATATAAAGCAAAATACCTAGTAGTATTTCTTTCCAGATTAAAAAATGCTAGGAAACTGTCTTTCACACAAAAATGGGAAGCAAACCAGAGATGTAGACTTAGAATTGGCCATTGACTTACCATTTGAAGTGGACATATCCAAATGCTCTCTGATCTGGAGGTGTTAATGGGAGTGGTTACTTTGGGAATGATGAGGGGAGATGTTTTTACTCTATATATGTTTCAGTATTGGACTATTAAAAAATTCAAAATAAAAAAATTGTGTGAATGCCAGTACTCAGGAGGCTGAAGCAAGAGAACTGCCGTGAGTTTAAGGCCAGCCTGGGCTACATAGTGAATTCAGGACCAGCCTGAGCTACACAGCAAGATCCTGCCTCAAAAAACAAATAAAGAAACAAAAAAACCCACTGAGTTCCCTGAAGTCGGAAGCAGCATTTCAACAGCTTAGATTAGATCCCTTCTGCTTTGCATACAGAATGATTGACTGCTATAATGGATTTAGATCTCCTACCTATGATATTGACAGATGGCTATTTAATACTTGAAATATTACATGTAAAAAACACATTGGCTTTCAAACGATTTAGTACAAAAAGAGGAATGTAAGATGTAGCTCAGTTGTAGGGCACTTGATTAGCATGCCGGAGGCCCTGTGTTTACCTGTTATATATTATGTTAGATACAAATATTATTAAAATAATTTCACTTTTTTCTTTTTAAAATATGGTTACCAGAAAAAAATTTAATAAAAGACGTGTCTTGTGTTTTGGCTTCATATTTCTATGGGAAGCTCTGTAAACTATCAAGATGTCCATTACACCACAGGATGCTTTAGTAACCCTGTGTGGTTATTTAATTCCTTTTGGACACAGCTAGAAGGCCTAATCACATGCACAAGATCTCACACAATACATACAACTGGAGACTTCTGATCTTCCTACTGGGGACTGAAAATATTCCTCTCAACAGACTTGGGATATTTGAGCCCCTAAGTACTAGGAAACTTGTTCTCCTGTGGGTCTTGCAGAATTAATGTAAGAAGAAAATAATTTCGTACAGATTGAACAGACAGTTGCAAGTAATTATCACATGACCTGTAATTCCACATCTGGGAGACTAGGGCAAGATCATGAGTTTTGAGGCTAGTCTGGGCCACGTAGCAACGATCCACGTCAAACACACACACACACACACACACACACACACACACACACACACACACACACACACACAGGGCAAGCTTTGATTTAGGCTCCGGTGAACTCCTATGTTCATAGGCCACTTAACTGAAAAATTTAAAAATTAAAGTCTAGAGACTGGAGGAATGGCTCAGGGATTAAAGAGCTAATTACCCGAGTTCGGTTACCCAGCACCACATAAGACAAGATGGGCGTAATGGCCCACGCCTGTAATCCCAGCGATCGCGAGGCTGAGACAGGATTGCCATGAGTCGAAGGCCAGCCTGGGCTCCGTAGTTCAGGACCAGCCTGAGCTACAGAGCGAGCCCCTGTCTCAAAATAATAATAAATAGATATTAAAGTCTAGACGTACTTATTGATATATCTTAGCTCTTTCTAGTTGAAATAGCATTTGTATTCCCAGAGCCTAGGACAGTAGTCGGTGCCTACTGTAGCTCAGTGAACAGTTGTAGGATTCACTGATCGCCGAGCTGGGTCTTCTGGAACTCTTACCACATCGAATACAAAAAATCCCGGAATAAAAGCACTTCATTTGACTAGGACTTTCAGCTGTCGCCGTACACACTTAAGTCGTGTACTATCCCTATGTTTTGTTCTTTCCGTGTCTACGTCTAGAGGAGGCAGATCTTCTCCCCCAAAGGGCAAAGGTTTTGAGTCTAGAAAGGAAGTCCGAGAGCAGGATCGGAGGGGCAGAATCAGAGCACGGAGACCAGCAGCAGCACAGGCTGGGGAGCCGCAGGCGTCCCAGGTTCTACCTCGTACACCGCTGTGGCCCACCACGCAGGCGCGGGAGGGGGCGGGGCCGAGGGGCGGCTGCGTAGCGCGATTGGTAGAATCTTGGAGGTACCGCCCCTGGTGCGTCAGTAGTCGCGTGTACGTCCCGGGGCTGGCGAGCAGGCAGCCGGGTTTCTCTCGCGCAGCTCTCTTCAGCGACTGAGGGAGGGCGTCGGTCGCCTGTAGACCTTGCGCGAGGCGCCGCTGCCACTGGCACCCGCACTCACTGCACTCAGCGTTTCCGCCCGGTAAGTATGAAGGGAGTGGCAGGAAACGGGTTGCAGGGTGTAGAACGCCCAGACGCTCCGCTCGCCCCCTTCACCTGGGGCTGTGTAGCGTTGGGCAGCTGCGGGGCTGCGACCAGTGTGGCCCGAGGGGCTGCTGAACGGCCGCTTGATCCGATGGGAAGGGAGAGGGGCGAGACTAGGGGCTGCTCCATTGGCTGGGTCGGTTTTGGCGCGCTAGGGTGTCCGCACTCCCTATTGGCGCGCCGTTGTGTTTGGGCGGGGCGTGGGCCTCCCGGAAGGGCGAGTGCCCTTGGCGTGTGGCGGGGTGAGATCCTGTCTGCGAGTCCCGGATAGGTGGGTGTGGCTGGGATGCAAATCATGTGGTGGGTGGAGACCGTGGATTCCTGTCCCAGGCGTGTGAGATCCTGGCTGCAGGTCCTGGGTCAGGTGTGGGCTTCTGGGATGACGTCCTGCCTGTGGGACGTGGTGGGACGTTCCTCGTCTTGCAGTTTATGTAGCTGCCCGTGATCTTGGCGGGCGCGCGTTGGGAGAGACTGGTGGTCTGCAATTTGACTCCTGGGAAACTTTCTTTGGGCCCCTCCCCTGCTAGTGATATTAAAAATGTTTGAAAGAACTTGAGAATAATAAAACAAATAGATGCTAAAAAGCAAAGGAGAGTACGAGGTTGCTGAGTCGAGTTTTTAATTTTATTTTATTATTTCGTGAGACAGTCTCGCTCAGCAGATCAGAATGGTCCTGAATTCACACCTCCCGAGTGCTGGGATTACAGGCATGAACCACCATGCCTAGTTTTATGTGGTGTTGGAGAATAGAACTCAAAACCTTGAGCCTGCTAGGCGAGCGCTTTAACCTCTGCGCCATTCCTCCAGCCTCCTCCGTCGATTTTGATAAAATTATCAATGGCCTTGAACTTTTCAAATGCTAAAACATGTTTTATGTCAAGTTTAGGATGCAGCCATTTACTCAAAAATAGAACTTTTACCAGGTATTTTCTCATCTCTTAAATCTCATTATTTAGGTGTGTTTCTCTAAACAGTGTTGCTCATAAACTAACAAATGAGTCTTGGATCCTGGGCCATGACGCCCGACTTTAAAACACACTGCCCAGACTCCTGGATCCCAACCAGCGTTTTCTTAAGGAAATACAATAGGAAGTAAGAGTGCAGCACACACAATTAAGTCTTGTTTTTTTTTAATTTGCGTATGTGCATGAGTATTCATGTAAGAGAAGGTCATAGTCAAAGTTTGAAAACCTCTGCACTGAGTAATGTCATGACCACAGAAAAATCAGAGACATCTATTACTGGAGTACAGATGTGGCTGGGGGGGTTCAGATGTTGAGACTGGAGTCTAGCCCACTTGTCTGGTTAACCACTTCCATAGATCTTGTCTCATGCGCCTTGCTTTTGGGTCCTTCTGTTTATGTTGGTTCAACATTCCCTGTAAATGTAAATACATAATTTCAGTCGAATGAATACTAATTCCATATTAAGTAATTGCTGGCCAATTTTATCACAGGGAGGTATGCCTTTGAGACAGAGTATCTGAGGTGCTATTTCTTGAAGTCTTGGGTGTACTTATATATCTGTGTTTTGCTTTTTCTAGTGCCCATTTCTGAGATCTTTGAAATCTTTCCATATTTAATCTAGGACATTATCATATTCTAGTAGACAGTAGATCTACCATATAGTAATAAGATCGTTTTTCATGTCTGTAAGTACTTTTAACCAAAAAATATAGACTCCCCTTCCTTCAAGTACAAACCATAATTCTGTTTTTTGATTACTAGTCTTTTGTGCTTCCCCAGCTTTATGATGAATTCCAGTATGAAGCAGAAACAGGAAGGAATTCAAGAGACTGGAAAGGTATGTGATAGAGTCACTTTTATGTGTTGTAGAAAGTATGTGGTAAAATTTTTATTTTTTTTTATTTAGGATGTGGGGCATTCTGCTGTATTAGCCAGGCTGGTCCTAAACCCTTGGGTGAAGTAATCCACCTATCTCATCCTCTGGTGCAGAGTATTTTTGACATAATTAAGGAAAACCTGAGTTTTTAGGCAGAGGACATATTAAGTTTTTTGCTCTCTTTGATCTGTTAGGAGTGAAATTGTTTCTTTAGTTTCATTATTGGTTTGGTCATTGCTACCACATAAAAATAAACTGACTTTTGGGTCTTGGTCTTTTTACTGTAATTTTGCCAAACTTATTTGCTTGTTCTAATACTTTTGAAATAGATTCTGTAGAATTTTCTTCATACAAGATTATTCTTGCTTGTTTCTATTTTTAAATTTCAAGAAATGATTTTTAAAAATTATTTTTTTAACATCTTTGGAATTAGTTTGGCCCCGGAGACTCATTTGGCTTTATAGTGAGCATTTTTTCCTTTTTTTTTTTTTTTTTTTTTAGACAGGGTCTCAATCTGTAGTCCAGGCTGGTCCTGAACTCAGTATGGAGCCCAGGCTGGCCTCAAACTAAGAGTAATCCTGCTTCAGACTTCTGGGTGCTAGGATTACAGGCATGTGCTACCACACTATGCCAAGTTTTATGGTGATGGGGAATTGAACCTAGGGTTTTACATTTGCTAGGCAAGTACTTTAATCACTGCACTATTTCTCCAGCCCTCAATTTTTTTTTTTCAGAGTATGTTGTGTTTATTACTGTCCAACTGTTTTGGTTTCCAAAGCTTTTGAATCCCTGTGTGATAACATAACTGGAATCTTATTCCAGGTACAGAGTCTTAGGACAGTAGGAGAGAGTTTGTTTAGTTTTGAGTTTATAATTTTGATTGGGTTCTTGTAAATAAATTTCCAACTCAGCTGGGTCCCATCACACAACTTAAGCTGTGTGAAGATCCTGGGTAGTGGACCACATCTTACGGAAAAGTCAGTTTGCACATTTAAATTAGAGTAAATAAAAGCCTTTGATAAATGAGAGAAGGTACTCGCTAGTTGATTGCTCTGATTTTCTCAGTATCCTTAATTTTTCTTAAATAATAATTCACGTTGATAAATTGTGAATTTGACTCGTCATCTTCCATTTAGAGTGGTTATGTCTTCTCTCTGTGCTTGAGTGTTGTAAATTGTTATTATGAAGATCTCCAAAGATTTAAAAATAGAGGCAAACATATAATAATCTTAGCTTACCTCCCCAACTTCAACATTTATCAGTCTTGTTTCACCTATACCCTCATTTATTCCCCCTTTACCCTCCTGGGTTATTTTTAAGCAAATCCCGAGCCAAGTAAATAATGTATATAATTCCAGCAGAACTTTACTTTTTTTGGCAGCACTGAGAATCCAACCCCAGCCTCATGCATGCTGTACCATTGTGCTACATTCTCTTCAGCCCTTTTTATTTTATTTTTTTGAAACAGGGTGTTGGTGAGTTGCTCATCTTGGTCACACATGTGCAATTCTCCTACCTCAGCCTCCTGAGTAGATGGGATTACGGATGTGTGGCAGTATACCTGGCAGATCTTACATTTTAAAAACAATCTGATGTTTGTTAATACAATAAAACTGTCTCAGATATAAAGAGACCTTTCATATGGTTATGGTTTTGACTCCTCAAAGGACTGAATCAGAACTTTAGCAAAGTAGTTGGTTTACTGTCTGTAAAATTAGAGAATTGGAGTAGAACTAGATTTGAAAGAGTGACATGTAATTAAAGATCCATGGAGTGCTTTCTACTTTTTTGCAAAATTCTGTGTGTGAATGTATTCTTATGTCCAGTTTTTCAGGAGGGAGTTCACAGAATATTATTTTTTTCTATGAAGGGTATCTCTCAGGGCTGGGGTTGTATTTCAGAGATACACTACTTGATCAGCATATGTGAAACCTTAAGTTCATCCTCAGCACTTAAAAGAAAATGTTAGGACTTAGAAGTATATATATATATATATATGCAGTGTTCTGGCTTCATTGTTTTAATACATAATGTGTAGAGAAATAATGTAATACTAATATTACTTTTCTTAGGCCAGATTTTAGAAAGCCAAAAACATAGGAAAGATAAATCCTGGGAAAATAGTCTTTTTGTGCATATGTGACAATGACTTAACTGGCTTATTTAGCCATTGTTGACCTCAGGCATTTAAATCAATTGACATCTCCTATATTCAAGCTCCAGAATCACATTTTCTTGCATTTGTGCGGAGACTGTTGACTAATCTATAATCTAAATTCTGTTGAACTGTTGGTGTAATATTTGTCCTCAGCACTTGGCATGTGTTCTTAAGTTGAATGGTGAGATAGTCCAGCAGCAGCTGTGGGAGCTCCACCGTGGGAAAGGTGCTGTTGGCCCTGTGAAGTGTTGTGTGGAATCAGTAACTTTCTCACGCTGCTGCGGTGTCATGTTCTTGCTAACCTTGTTTGAGCATTCACATTGTTTGTTGTCCCATGATGGCAGAATAACTAATGATTTTTTTTTTTGCAAAAACAGGGAGAGCTTTTAGATCAGGAACTGTCCAGGCAGCTATTTACATATCATAATGAAGGCAGTGTTTTTCCAAAATAGTAGCTTGGACATTTAAGAGCACGTAAGTAAGCCTCCAGCTCTGGTGTGGCTGTCTCCTCATTCATGACATGAAGCAAACTGCTGCAGCCAGGGCATGGGAGGTGGGTTTGCTATGAACACGGCTTTAGGCTCAGGGATAGCAGTTCTTAAAAATTACATCCCTGGGGCTGGGGGAATGGCTCAGTGGTTAAAGCGCTTGAGCCAAGTGCTAAGTACCCGAGTTCGATTCTCCAGCACCACATAAGCTGGGCGTGGTGGCGCACACCTGTAATCCCAGTACTCGGGAGGCTGAGACAGGAGGTTTGCCATGAGTCGAAGGCCAGCCTGGGCTCGCAGAGCGAGACCCTGTCTCAAAAAAAAAAAAAAAAAAGAGAAAATATCTTGCAGTGTAAATAAACTTTTCTCTCAACTTTACACTTTTGTGAGTTCATACCGTAAGTGTTTGGTTTTATAAAACTACAGTACCTGTCACTTTATAGTTTCTTTGTAGATGGTCTTTAAAAAGAACATATAAATATTTCCATCATACGAGGATTTTGTCATATACAAACTATTAATCAGAGATGAGATTTTATTATATGTTTTAAATAGGTATGATTAGTTGATATGATGGTTATAGTAAGAACATATATTTAAATGAGAAAAATTAATTGTCCAATTTGAGTGATACCCATTCTTAAGAATTTTGTTTATCTTGGGAAGTATATCAGTTGATTAAATCAGTGTCTCGTTCATATGTGCTATTAAAAGCTTACATTGCAAGCCATTAGTGTTCTTAGTGGCTTTTTAAAAATTATAGTAGTACTAGGACTACTTAGAAACTCAGTAACAAGATAATTATCTTGACTTTTAGAATACTCCTGTACCAAGAAAAACTCTGAAGATGATTCAGCCTTCTGCATCTGGATCTCTGGTTGGAAGAGAAAATGAGGTATGTACTGAAGGGCTAGAACAGGATGCAAGGGGGCCACCTCTGCGTGGGAAACACTCCCCAGAGTTCTTTGTTTGAAATGGTTAAATTGTTGAAATTTGGAAATAATATGAGTAACAGTTACATATTTTTCAGAGAAATGTAGAAGTAATGTATAATTACATACCCCAGATTTTTCTTTAAAGTATTTGATTTGAAAACTTCACAGCTGCTTTGAATATATGTCATAGAACTGTAATGTTGTATTAAGTTGTGAATTATTTGATAGGAATAAAGTATAATATTTTGAGAGCAAAGTGTTAAATCTTTCTAATTAGTCTTGTGAGTAAATAATGAAGTCATGAATGAGCACACCTGGACTTTCTGCAGGTTGAGAATTCTACCATTCCATGGTACTGAATTTAAATAGCATTAAGCAACAAAAGTCATTTCATCCAAACCTCAGTCTAAGTTTAATCCAAAATGGCTGCTGCAAGTAAAATTCCTGAAATTATACAACACATTGTGGTAGAGTTATGAATTGTATAATTTTTAAAAGATTCAGAAATTTTAGAAAAGTAGACTTCTTTTGATATATAAATGGCAAACACCTAGCTTTCTTATTCAGTCAAAGTAAGCAAATGTTTACATTGTAGTTGCCTAAAGGCATATCCAAGAGAAAACATCAGAATGACCAGTCACCACTGAAGACTTCCAACTCTGATGCTGTGATTGTCCCAGAATCTAATGAAAATAAAAATATTAGAGAAGTCTCCCAAGAAGCATTTGATCTTATGATTAAAGGTATGAAAAATACGTAGCTTTGTCTTAAAAATTTGGATTATGATGTAATGTAAATATTAATACTGTAATGCAAGGGTGTCCAACCTGTGACCCTCATGTTGTATGTGGCTTTAAATGGCTTTGAATGGGGCCCAGCACTAATTGATAAAACCTGAAATTGCTTTGGCATGTGGGGTTTTTTTTTTTTTTTTTTTTGGTAATGTTATTGCATAGTTTTCAAGTGTGAACTTTGTAGACAACAGAAAGGAAAAATCATCGGAGTATGTCTCGCTCATAAATATCAGAGAATTATGTATAAATTGCATTGTAATTATAAATAGTTCAGTCAGAAAAAAATCACATAAACTGAAATGAAGCAAAAAGTAAGAGGTGTTGCCATTACACCATACCCTCTCAAAGTATGCACGCTTCTGTCGCTCCAGTTTCACTGTGGAGTGTGGCTTCCAGTGTGTTACCTTCCAACTGCGGACAGTAGAACTGACACCATCAGACAGGATGTGAGCCATGGCAGCTTGGCAAGTAATAGTTACAGATGGTGGCCTGACAGTGGTAGGTACAAGAGAGGGACTTGTTAACAAAGACAATGCAACTGCAGTGTGAAACTCAACATTTGGGGTTGGAGGAATAACTCAGTGGTGCTAAAAGTACCTGAGTTCAATTCCCTAGCACGACATAAGCTGGGTGTGGTGGTGCACACCTGTAATCCTAGCACTTGGGAGGCTGATGCAGGATGATTGCCTCAAATTTGAGGCCAGCCTGGGATACATAGTAAATTCAGAACCACCAGCTTGGACTACAGAGTGAGACCCTGTTTCAGAGAAAAAAAAGACAGGAAAAAAAGGGGGAAACTCAACATTTGTTGAAGTATTTTTGCAGAGTACATCAAGAAAACTTATGCACAGAGCTTTAAAAATGGGTAGTATTATGCAGATTATTGTTAGAGCTATAAATTTCATAAGGGCCAAGGGATTGAATTACCAGTTTCCCTGAATTTCTTAAGAGTGTGGAAGCTGGCAATGAACTTTTGGAAGAAAGGTGACTAAGTCGGGGCAAAATGGTGAAAAGATTTTATGATTTGTGACATGATTTCAAGTCATTTATGGTGTCAAAACAAAATCTGTGCCAGAGTTTAATACTAAAAACTGGTTTACAGATTTAGCTGTAGCTGTTTCTTTTGGTGGTACTAGAGGATTGTCCTTAGGGAACATCCCCAATGAGATACATGCCCCATTCATTTTTTGATATTTGACATTGAGGCAGGGTCTTGTTAAATTGCTAAATTGTCCAGGCTGAGCTTGAACCTTTGATCCTCCTTCCTCAGCAAGCTCTGGGATTACAGGCCTGCCCCTCTGGGCCAGGCTAGATTAGCATTTTTGGTGGGGTTGACCCTTCATTTAAATAAATTAAACATGTGACTTCAAGGTAAAAAATTGTCATTTTTCCGTTGACAGGATCTTACTCTGTAGTCCAGGCTAGTCCTCAGCTCACTGTGTATTTCAGGATGGCCCTGTACTCATGGCAGTCCCCCTACCTCAGCCTCCTGAATGCTGGGATTATAGGCTTGTGCCACCATGCCTGGCTAATTTTTATATGGGGAACTTGGACCCAGGGCCTTGAGCATACTGGGCAAGTGCTTTAACAACTATGCTATGTCCTCAGCCTCCCAGAACAATTTATAAATAAAATTTTAAAAATTATAACAGCATTGCAAATGAGACTGAAATTATAGCAAACTCAAGACAAGCAGTATGATGCATTTCACCGTGTTGGCCAAACATGATCCTGTGAATGGTGAAAAATACACAGCCTTGGCTTTTGATTTAGTACAGGAATCTGAAAACAGGTTTTAAGATTTTCCAAAAAAATAATATTTTGATCTATTTGTGACTCCATTTTCAGATGACATATATGTTACCTACCAATTTTCAAATGGAATGCAAAGAGCTGCGATCTGACAGTCAGCTTAAAGAAAAATGTGATCAAATCTCTGTACTTGACTTTTGTAAGACCTGTCTTCTAGAGACCAGTATCCTCTACTTCTCAGTCGTGTGCTTTTTGGAAGCACTTATCTGGGAGCATCTATTTCCCAGGATGAAACACACAAAGTGCAAAATTGGAATTGCAAAATCTGGTGGTGACCTTGAGAACTCACTTAGAATTGTAGTTATTTCCACTAACTGAGACAGTAATGCATTAATTTAACAAAAAGTCAGACACCACCTAGTCTTATGTTTATGTTGCCTTTAAAAAAAGTTACAGTAAATAATGGAAGTTTGGTAGCTTACATGCATTAACTATACTAGCTATTTTATATGCGGCATAAGACAATATCTTTTCATTCAACAAAGCCCAAGCAAGCCAAAAGGTCAGAAGCCTTGCTGTAGTGGATTTTGCCAGTAGCCTCTTAATTTGGGATGCTATTGGATATTTTACTTATATACATTTGTTAGTTTAGAACTTCTTTCAAGTGCATATATACGAACACTGTAACGGATGTGACCATTTGTTTGGCAGTATCTATATATTGATAAAATGTTAAGGAAGAGGGTAGCGATTATTAAGGCACTTCAATAGTAGATTGCCTATGGATTTGAAATATTTGAACATAGGCTTTTCAGAAGGAAGATGTTTAGAAAAGAAATTTGAGGTGAGAAAGGAATTTGAATATTATAGGAAAATACAAAGTAGTATGGCCAATAGGAATCTGGCTGAGGAAAAAGGAATACAGGTGAAAGTATTAATGCCTATGATAAATGCAAATTTCTAATGGAATGGTAGTGGAAATCAAGAGGAAGTTAATGATATATGAAGACTAGGAGAATTTGTACTTCTGTACTCTCCCTAGGTCATTGGATGTTATCACTGGTGAGAAATTGAGGTCTTGAGAATTTAATTGACTTGCTCAAGGTCACAGTGACATTTGAGCTTTTTTGAGTTCCTGAAAGACAGTGAGGAAGATCATAAGTAGATCATAGAGTTTTATTAGGAAAAAAATAGAAAATGTTGACTAGATAGAGATCAAGTTCTTTGATTGTATTATGGAATAAAAAACAGAATTTGATACTTAAGCTTGATTTTGCTGAAAATAACCAGAATTGATTAAAAAAACCTAAACAACTTAACAGTATATCATTATTGCTAATATGACCATAAATAAAAAAATTATCCACGTGACTGGAAAATAGAACCCTGAAAGATTCTCAGTGGAATGTGTAGTAAGAATGAAAAGAACTGCGAAGACATTCTGAACTTTATTAAGTTTGATGTTGAGGGCCTGGAAGGATGGCATGGCAATTAGAATGCTTGCCTAACAAGTGAGAGACCCTGAGTTTGATTCCCTAGCACCACATAAACCAATAGGAATCAGCCTGAGGACAAGGGAATAAAAGAGAAGTGGTGGTGCATGCCTGTCATCCCAGCACTTGGGAGGCTGAGGCAGGAGGATTGCCATGAATTTGAGGACAGCCTGGACTAGAGTGAGACTTGTCTCAAAAAAAAAAAAAAATGTCTTCTGGGGCCTTAGGTCTAATCTTCTATGCTGTCCTTTTCCAAAGTGTCAGATAGAACACCAAAAATAAATGTTGCAATACATATGTATGTATTATTGTGCTTCTGTTGTAGTTCTTCTGAAGGATTGAAATATATTTGATGGAAGAAATAAAATAGAAAAAATTAGATTAGAATTTTTAAAGTAGAAAATCAATAGATTTTTACAGTAGTGAATTTTAGAGAATTTATATATATAACATTAATTTATTTCAGAAAATCCATCTTCTCAATATTGGAAAGAAGTGGCAGAAAAACGGAGGAAAGCTCTCTATGAAACACTTAAGGAAAATGAAAAAGTATGTATTGAGTATAGATGGAACAGTGAAATGTTTCCATGGTTGCTTTGTCTGCTTTGCAGCATGCAAAGTTAGTTAGTTAGACCAGTGTAAACTGACTTCAGAATTGGTTGAAGACAGGTTTGGCTAGAAAGGCAACTGTTACCAGAATTATTGAATGCAATGAATCGTACTGTGTGGCTAGCACGTGTGTCTGGTGTGTCTGTTAGTTACGTGTGTGGGGGCATGCAGTTTGGTTGATAGAACTTCATAACAAATCTATGGGATAATGAACTTTACTTATATAATGTAGCTTCATAAAGAAATTGAGCAAAAGGACAATGAAATTGCCCGCCTGAAGAAGGAGAACAAAGAATTGGCAGAAGTCGCCGAACAAGTGCAGTACATGGCAGAACTAATAGAGGTAGGTGATGTGGAATTCGTCCCTGTCAGGGGCATCTAGTCTTCTATAACATTGAAGCATTAGTGATATAAGTAAGCATCTAGGCTCTGGAATGAGATTTTCCACGTTTGAGTCTTAGCTCCCTGTCGAGCACTATTAAGTATCTTGATGAGGACAGGTTATTTATCCTGTCAGGGCTTCATTCTCATCATAAAATAGGACTCATAATGCCTGCTTCTGAGAAAGATGTGATAAGTTATTATTTATATCACAGTTGGACACATTTACAGATAGTTTTGTACATTAACTGTCATTTATTAAGTCTAACTGGTGCACCAAGTTTGGTGTTTTATTTCACTTCTTAAAATTTTGAAATAGCTAATGTGTTTATAAGAATGATACTTATAGCTTACTCAGGTTTGGCTTAAAAATGTTTTTGTTTGTTTGTTTGAGGCAAGGTCTTGCCCTGTAACCTAGGCTTATTCTAAACTCATTATATATAGCCCAGGCTGGCCTCAAATACACAGCAGTTCTGCCTCAGCCTCCCAAGTGCTGGAAGTACAAGCATGTGCCGCCATGTCTGGCTTATGTGTGCTGGGGATTTGAACTCAGGGCCTTGAGCTTGATAGGCAAGCACTTTAACCACTGTGCTCGTCCTCCAGCCCCTTAAAATGGGGTCTTAAGACCTGTGTTTGCCAAAAGAAAATCTGTCTTACTGATGGAAAGGTTTTTGAGTCAAAATTCGTGTGCAGAATTGCAGCCTTACATTTTAAGAGCTGTGACCAAATTAATGTTTCGTGTTTTCACTTGGTGTTTTCAGTTGCTTAATTTTATACTTAGCTACCTGTAGTAGCTCTCTTGTCAGCCTTAAAATACTGTCCTACAGCTAATTGGAACTTTAGAATGCTCAAGTCTTTCATTCAGCTCACTGCTTTAAAAATGTGGTAAATGATTAAAGTGCATCAAGCATGGTGGCAGCTTTGCTGTAGCATGGCGAGTGGGATTCGTGAAGGGCAGGAGGAAAGACTGCTTAGAACATCGAGGGCAGTTAAATCAGCATCTGACATGGACGTGACTTTAAGGTGTTTATGATTGATTCCTGGTTTGTCCTTTTAAAGAGGCTGAGTGGAGATCCTCTGGAGGACTTGTCGTCGTCTGGTAGTCAGGGATTTGATTCTGAAGAGGAAACGGGTGACGGTTCAGAGTTGGAAGCCTTGGAAACTGGTACATGTGCTGAAGAAACTGTATCCTCTTCTGGCGACACAGAGCCAAGTGTATGAGATGTGTTAATATTTGACTGGAGAAATATGCTGCCAACGTTTACCTCCATCATAGTTCTTTATAGCAGAGTGAATAACTACATACTGCAATGCTGGAATCAGACTTCCTTGTTTGGCTCCTGGGACCTTGTTAATTGTATTAAAATGCAAATACTATGTATTTTTAAGCTGTTGTTTTATGTAAATAATGTTTTCATCTTCCCACTTGTCGGAGCTGACCTGTGTATGTGGTAAATAAACTTCACTTTCCTGTTGAACATTGTGTATCTTGGGAGTATGAAGTATGGGAAGTCTAAAGAAAATGCATCAATTTCTGTGCTGTTCTGTTGTTGGCTTTCTATTCTTCTGCTGTCTTAGAAGAAACAAAGGGAAGATAAATTTATCCCTGTTTGCACTGAGATGACTGGTTTTGACTCCAGACCTGGTTGTACGTCAAGCTTGCTGTAAACATTGGTTTGCAGACCCCATGTTCGGGTACTCTTACTGAGTACTTCTTGGAATGGATCGTGATAGTCTTTTTCCAAGTTTTCCTGTGTAGATCTGATAGGCCAGGAAAGGCTTGACTGGTGCTCTGATTGAATTCTTCCTGGACTTGAAATGATGGTTGATGCAGGTAGAACTCGTTAGGAGAAAATGGTGGGAGAGCAGGTAAAAGTCCACGTAGCAAAAGGTAATAAACCTGCTGCTTCCACGTTTCACGTCATAGCAAAGTACAAAGTGTGTAAATATTGAAGGTATAAGAGTAAAGAAGAGAAGGACAAAATAAGAGGCATCCTTTGCAAAGTACACAGCTATGGGGTTGAATAAGTTTTGTGAAAAGTATATATACATTTTTGCATTAATTGAAAGAGTGTTGTCAAACTAGAAAGGATCATTTTAGATTAGTTTCCCTATATAGAACTTATCTCCAGTGTTGAGATAGGCCTGCCTCATAGTGTAATGAGGATTAAAACCTTTAGTACCTGAACCAATGCTTCTCGGCCTGTTAGCTAAGATCAGGTGTACCTGAAGCACAGTAAAAAATGGAGGTTGTTAGTAATATGACTTTTGCCAGCCTCTTTCTGAGGTGTGGAAACATCTGCTGTCCACAATGGTATCACTGGCTTGTGAGCACTCGATGTGTGATCAGTGTGAATGAAGAAAATGGACTTTGAGTTGCTTAATTTTATATTAGGTAGTCAAGTGCAGCTGGTGGCTATTGGATTAGTGTGGTTCTGGGTGGCTTAGGCGTGGGCCACTAGACTAAAAATAGCATGAAAAAAAGGGGTAAGTTAATTTTTTAAAGAGGACCAGAAATACTCTGACGTGGGTACAGCGGAGTCAGCTGAGTGGCTGTTAGATAAGAAAAAGCAGAATACGGGACTTGACCAAAAGAATTTCTGAAGATGTTGAAGATAAATTGCTAGAACTTGATGGTGGAAAGCGGGGGAAAGAATTGAACATTTTTAATGTAAATTCTAATACTATAGAATTATGCGAAGTAAATAGAGGAAATAAAAGTCTTAGTGACTTTAGGTTTAGCAGAGATTCCTCAAGGCACAGAACATGCGCAATATCTATAAATTCACTTCAGTATATCCTAAAATTAGTATAATAGTTTGAAAGGTATGCAAATAAAAATTTGTGCTGCCTCTGAAATGATGTTCTCATTACTTTGCATAAGATCCCGCATTTTCTAAGCTAGTGAGATTGGCAGAGCCTGATGTATGTTACCATTCATGGGGAGTATTCATTGACAGATCTCTCAAAATTCTATGCCATGGACAAGTGTTGTGGTTTAGAACTGGAGTGTCCCTCAAAAGCGTCATGTACCTATGGATACTGTGTCCTGTTGGGAGGTGGGGCCTAGCTGCAAGGGTGGGTGCCTGGGGCTTGGCCTGGAGGGGCCTGTGCTGGTTCTGCCCTTTCTCCTGCAATTGGCTCTCTTTTGCCTTGCTTTAAGGAGCTCTTTCTCTGGCTCCAGTCCCATCATGTGTTTCTGCCATTTCCAGCCACCTATCTGAAAGGACTGCGACCTGAAACTGAGCTAAAATAAACCTTTCCTCCCTAAAATTGTGGATGTTGGGTATTCAGTTTTTAGAAATGTGAAAATAACTATGACAGTATTGTGGTTTGGGTCTGGAATGTCCCCCAAAACTCTTGTGTATTTGGATGTTCCAGATTATCTATAGAACTGTGTGCTGTTGGGAGATGGGGGCTGGTCTGGAGTGCGGATTATGGGTGTGTGACGGAAGACAGATGTGGGTAGATTATAGATTATAGGCATGTGCTGGATTAGAGGTTTAAACCTGGGAGGGACTGAACACAGACTGGACCCAGAAGGAGCAGGTGATGGGAACAGGAAGTGGGAGGTGTATGCTACCTCCTTCCTCTGGGACTTTGCTTCCTGCTTGCAATGCTCTGAGGCACTGCCTCAACCCCGTCCCCTGCCACACACTTCCTCCATTACTAGTTGCCCATGAATAGATTGAGACCTGAAACTGAGCAAAAGAAATTTTTCATCTAAATTTGTGTATAATGAGTATTCTATCACAGCAATGGAAGAAGTAACTATGACATCAAGGTATCCTGAAAAAAATTTTAATGTGTTTCCAGAAAATAGAATGAATTCTAGTGCATCAAAAACAACAGACATCCACTACATGGCTTGAGGAATTTTGTATAGAACTTTCTATGGGAATCTGCTGCTTTCAAATGGCCTGTTGACTTTCAGCTTTCCATACAAAGATTAGCCAGGTTTGACAGTGCACACCTGTAATCCCAGCATTCAGGAGGCTGAGGCAAGGAGGATTGCGATGAGTTCAAGGCCAGTCTGGCCTGCATAGTGAGTTCAGGACCAGTCTGGACTACAGATCAAGACCCTATCTCAAAAACAAACCACAGCCTCATGTGTTTGAATGTTGTGGGTTATCAATAGTCTTCACATGGTGCTAGTAGGTAGAGCCAAGTTGGAAGGCAGGTTACTGAGGGTGTGGCCTGGAAGGATACAGTCATGTCCCTGCATTGTCCCACAGCTCGATCCTTCCTTCTGCAAAGGCATAGGCTGCTGTTCTCTGCCAGGCTGATTGCTACTTGCCCATGAGTGGACTGAGACCTTCTGAGGTTGTGAGTTAAAATAAGGCTCCCTGAAGCTGTAGGTAGCCGGTATTGCATTCTAGGCACAGCGGCAATGCTTCTAAGACGTTGCCCAAGTGAAGCATGAAGATCATTGAGTATGCGACTTCTCAAAATTTTACCTCCATTCTCAGGAAAGTACTGGGAAAAAAAAAAAATCTCCAAGTTCCAATGTGAGACTCAACCATGGAAAGGCAAGAGGACACAGAAAATGAGATCCAACATGAGATGGGGCAGAGGGGATCCTGAATGTTAAAGGTAACTCCTAAAATCATTATAAGTAGGTAGCAGGCCCAGAGAGCATCTGGATACAGGCTTCCATGGGGTCTGGGCATGAAGGAGCTGAGATTGATAGTTACTCGTGGGAAAGAGTAGAGAAGTGTTGAATGTACAGAGGAGCCAGGCCCAGTGGGCAGGGCTGTAATCCATGTACCAGGAGGCTGGGGCCAGAGGATCGCCCAGTGTTCAAGTCCAGCCTGGGCCACTTAAACTCAGACTGTGTCTCAAAGTCAAAACTAAAAAATGAGTTGGGAATATAGCTTAGTGCGAAGGTCCTGAGCTTGATCTCCAGTTTCATTAAATAAATAAAATTTAAAAATTTAACAATGTGCAAAGGAAGTGTGGGGATAACTGAGTGATAAGGATCCGGAAAAGTAGGCAAAAACCAGAACTTTAGGGAAATAAGAGCTGCATAAGAGGGAATGTAATCTTTCTGTAACATACACCATAGTCATGCAAAATGCCGAATTGTTGTTTTAATCTATAATTATGCCACGATGATATTGAGAGGAAGAGAAGGGCAAGTGGAGCCAAACAAGCAGAACATTAAAATTCTAAGTCCTTATCTGTTTTGTTAAATACAAAGCTATGGGCTAGGGGGTGTAGCTCAGTGGTAGAATGCTTGCCTTTCATGCTCAAGCCTTGGGTTTGATCCCCAGCACTGGGAAAAGAAAAATGCCTACAATGCAGGATTTAATGTCTTTATGTATTTGTGTGTGTGTGTGTGTGTGTGTGTGTGTGTGTGTGTGTGTTTGTGTGTGATGGTGATGGTAATCCACAACCTTGTGCATACTAGGCAAACACTCTACCACTGAGCTACAGCCCCAACCCTTAGTTGTTAGGTTGTCACCTAACAACTCTCCAAACATAGCGTGGTTGCTGAGTTACCCAGGTAACCCATCTTCCACTGAATTTTCATTTTATGAACTTAAGTTTTAGAAAGTAATTGTTTTTAATTTTTGACATAATGGATTACTACAGAAGCATGGGAACCCAGCTTAGGTTTTTTGTTTTCTCTCAATGAAGAATCATTAATGAAGTACATGTTCTTACCCAGATTCAAATAGAGATGTTAGAAAACAAGGGTTTCCTGATTTGTGGTGGGTGCTGGAGACAATTTCTCTGCCCATTGTGCAGTAGGGAGTGAAAGCATCCTAACTGGACCACTTCATCTTCCCGTTGGATCTGACTGCATGCTTTATCATCTTTACTTCCAAATGGGTGAGTATACCCCTGTTTTAAAACTCAGAGGATCAGGGGCAACCTACTCGGGATCCCTTCCCAGATAGTGGGAGCTTTTACCCCTCTATCTTTTGTTTCTAAATATGGAGCTGTTACTCTAAACCTTGAAAAAAAAAATTAATTCACAGAGTCATTTTAAACCATGCTTTTTCAAGTTTTATGATTTCGGTTAACTATATGGAAATGTTCATGGGACTCATCAACAACAAAAAGTGGCACCAAAGAATAATCTATCAATATTTAGGATTTATTTTGGGTTTGCAGAGCAACCAGTGGCCCAGGGAATGGTACTGTGGGACTGCAGGGAGAGAGGCTATTTGTAGAAGCCAATGACGGAAGCCAGCTCACATGCATAGTTCTCTGGCCACTCGACCCAGTTCTCCATGGACAACATTTGCAAATGGTACCTCAAATAACTGTAGTGTTCGAGCTCCTTCACGATGGGCAGGTTGGCACATGTCATGACATAGAGGTCATAGCAAGCCCAAAACTTCACAAGGAGGGGGTTCTCTGACTCAGATTGGGTGGGTGGTTCAGGTTGATATTTCAGAAGGCTGGTGAGAATAAAGACAAAGTTCAAGAAGTGGGCTTTCCTCTGACTGAAAGGGTTGAGGTAGAACCAACAGGACAGACTCTTGAGCAGCAAGATCTTTGTTTTGGGGGTCATGGCATAGTTTTGCAACAAGTCAGCCACATCTTTCATGTACTTGGCTGCAAGTTTCTCTGCCTCAGGTCCTCCTGGAAAACAAGCATTTGTACTTTCAGAGGCAATTGGTACCACTGCTAGCTAGTTAGTAACAGTTCCGTCTTCTGTGTGGTTTTAGTCTTTTTCTTTTTTTATGGTGCTTGGATTTGAACCCAGCATCTTGTTACACTCCCAGCCCCTGTGTTCATATTCTTAGTACCATATAGATCATGGGACACAGACACAGGTCCACTGCCTGTTAGGAAGCCTGAAGAGTAGGAAGTGATCTGTGTGCCAGCATGTTAAGCTTCATCTTTGTTTATAGCAGCTCCTCACCATTTGTACGACTACCTGAACTCTACCTCCTGTCAAATCAGCAATGGCATTAGACTTTCATAGGAGTGCAAACTCTATGTGCAAGGGATCCAGGTCACGTGCTCATTAGGGTAGAGCTGAGACCAGGATGCTAGTGCCCCCCTCTAACCCCCACATTCATCCATGGAAAAATCATCTCCTAGGAAACTGGTCTCTGGTGCCCAAAATGTTGTGAGACATGTATAGATGACATTTTGCATACTTTGATTTTTTCTTTCTCCTTCTAAGCTGCTATGGAGATGAGAATTTCTGTAGTGATTAGCAAGGCGTAATGTGGAATGTGTGGGAAGGTCACTCTGCCTCAACTCCTCCCCGGTTCCTTTACTCAGACTCTGTAGTTTCTGTCTTCAGAACTGGAAGAAACCACTAGAGATCAGAGTATTGGAACAAAGAAAAGAGGATGGAGCAGCAAAGCCCAGAGATGACTGAGAGAATGGGCGTGATAAGTCTTTTTTGTTTCTTCTCACCTGTCTCTTTCCCCCACTCTTGAAGACCTGAGACCAACATGACCTTTCTCCTGGGAGTTATTTACCTAGCCTGGTCCTAGATTCTACTTTTGTCATGCCCTGGACTTTCCTCATCATTTCATCGACCTGAAATGTCAGCAACATATGGGTGGGAAAATTGCTGTGTGAGGAGCACTTCAGTGGTGAGGGGGAGCTCGTATGTGAGGTCATATTCTAGCCACTGGCAGACTTCTGCTTCCATTCACAGGTCACAAACAATTCCCTATTCCTGATATGAGTCAGGGGGATTTCTGTAGATTCCAAAAAAAAACCCTGACTGAAAATATAAATAAATAAATATGAAAAGGAATAGGGTGGTCACTCAGTGTGAAAGTCTGACTTCAATCCCCCCTTTCAGTAAAAAGTACAAAACCTTCAGATGGCCACATTGTTTTTGGACATGAGATCTCAATCTGTAGTGCTAGAAAGACAAAAACCCTAGTAATTTAGAGGAAATGTTTTTGGGATTCTTAAGACTAGAGCTAAGAAAAATCAAACTACAGTGTTCTAATAAAGCAAAATGGTCACAAAACACCTATCTTGACTCAACGGGTGATGTCATACCTGTATTGGCCAAGAGTCCGATTTTCAGGGCAGCTTGGCCTCTTTTCTCAAGGGATAGACATTTGTTCTTTAGTATA
Source organism: Ctenodactylus gundi (assembly GCA_004027205.1). Classification (NCBI taxonomy): domain Eukaryota; kingdom Metazoa; phylum Chordata; class Mammalia; order Rodentia; family Ctenodactylidae; genus Ctenodactylus; species Ctenodactylus gundi. The sequence goes on from PVKB01003709.1 coordinate 107,127, forward strand.
CAACCAAGAGCCATGATCCTGTTCTTGTGATAGATATTCTCAGCTAAAGGGGTGGAATGTTTTTCCTCTTTGTCTTCATCTCTAAATAAGTAGTTCTTCACAGTGATGATCCAGTTTTGGAGACAGTTCCTCAGCCTCACAAAATACGGGTATATCCAAGTCCCAATCCATGTGTAAAAAGGCTGTCTCTTGATCATGGTGCCCAGTGGTGAAGAGGATCAGAATCAACAAGCTAGAATTCCAGAATGCATCCCTGGGCAACACTGGGATAGAAGACACAAGCCAGGAGAAAGCAATTGTATGCCTCAACTCTGATGGAAGGTTTTCCATAATTTGAACTCAACCTAGTTTACTTTCACATCTCCGGGGACAAAACCTGAGCTTAATACTGCCCTCATGTCTGCCTGTGCTACACAGGGCAACTTGGAACTTGCCTCTTCTACTTGGACCATTTCAGCAAGCCCTGGCCCTCTTTTCACTTCTCTTTCATGTTATTGTTGTTTGGATCTGGGATGTCCCCCAAAAGTCTCATGTTATGGATTGTCTACAGAACCATGTGCTATCAGGAGATGCGGGCCTAGTCTGGAGGGGTGAAATATGGGCCTGGAATTATGGGGACATGGTCTGGAGGGGTGGATTATAGGTGTGTGGTGGAAGATAGGTGTATGTCAGATCATAGATAACAAGTGTGTGGATTAGATTATATATTACAGGTGTGTGGTGGATTATAGATTACAGGCCTGTGATAGGGGTTTAAACCTGGAAGGGATGGAACACTGAGGCTGGACCCAGAAGGGGCGGATCACTGGGATAGGACCTGGAAGGGAATATGGTACTTCCTCCCTTCCTTCTGGGACTTGGCTTCCTGTTTGCAATGCTATGAGGAGCTGTGTGCCTCTGCCTCTTGCGTGTGCTTCCACTGTTGCTAACCACCCACGAATGAACGGTGATCTTCTGAAACTGAGCTATAATAAATTTTTTCTCCCCGAGTTTGTGCATGTTGGATATTGAACCACCACCTCTCCATAGCACCACAGGCTGATGACTAACCTTTAACATGTGGGCCTTTGGGGACCATTCTAAATCCAAACCATGACAACGCTCTTAATTTCAAGAACTTTCTCAAAGTCAGAAGATGATTTGATAAGCGGTATTATCTCCAGGAAAATGTCAGTGATAAAAACTTTTTTTCTTCATATTTGAATTATTTGCTTTTCTGGTACAATGAGACGAGCTGGTGTTTTCTGCTGAATTTAGGTTTACCATCAGTAATTCTCAGTTAAATGGCATAGTAATGAATGGTAATGGGGATATTGTTCTTTCTGATGATTCAGCCAAAGCAACAGCTAATATTTAAAGAATCACTTGGTAAATACTTTCAGAGTTGGATGGAAGGGCCTTGTTGCTTGTTATGGTGTGGCTCTGTAACATTCCCCAAGTCTCTGTTGTAGATTATCTGTGGATTTCCGGTGTTGTTAGGAGGTGGGGCCTGGTTGGGAGAGGTGAATCACTGAGGTTGTGGAGGATCACTGAGGGTGTGATGGACTACTAAGAGTGTGGACTGCCAGGATATGCTATTGCTGCAGCTTCTCCCCAACCTGATCCTTCTCTTGTGATGCTATAAGCATTTGTTCTCCACTAAACCCTTCCACTCTGCTGCCATTGCCAGCTGCCTGTGGATGGACTGAGAGCTCCCGAAACTGTGAGCTAAAATAAATCTCTCCTATCTTAAGATGTGGTCATCAAGTCTCATGTCCCAGTGAGAAAATGACAAAGACATGGCTGCTGCTGGTTTGGGCTGGGAACATTCGTGAGCAAATGACATTTCCTTTGCCCTCAGCATTCCTCCAGTCTCTGCTCTGAGATACACCAGCTCTCTCATGCACCTCTATTGTTTTTTTCCTCCAGTTAGCTTGAAAACACATCTGGGAAGGTTATATTAAGTCACACTTTTCAGACTAAGAGGATTATGAAGAGAAACAGTTTAACAAGATATATAGATGCCAGCCAGAAGTTGAAGGACCAGTCCTGGGACAATCTGCCTGAGCCACCAGCAGGATGGCCAGATAGCATTTAGAAAAATGCAAGGGGTCCGGTTGGTGTATAATAAAATTTTGGGCAGAAGAAACATGAACAGTCCTACTAAGCTGCCTTGGCTATCTGTAATAAGGAAAAGGCCAATGTGGGGTGGGTGATAGGGGCCAATTCCTCAAGAGAAGTATGTGCTACTTCCTGGTTGAGCGGTTCCAGGATCTGAATTCAGTGTGGCCTGGGGCTTCTTCAGCACCCATGAGTGGGACAAGGGGTACAGAACGGCCCAGTCGGCCGGCAGCTCTGATGTGAAACAGCCTTCTTCGTTTCCTCCCTTCATTTTATGAGGTGTCTCAGTTCTTCCCTTATTACTCTATTACCTCTATGTGTAGATGAAGGAATCTCAAGAGTATAAGCAACTCAGCTGAGAATGAGGTGGAGTGTAAATGCTAACTCAGGCCCCATGGGAAACATGTCAGACTCTGTAATGAGTAATTAAAAATAATTTTTATTTCAACTTACATGATTCAAAGGACAATGAATACAAATCCACAAAACTAAAAAGCACCCCCCAACCAAAAATAAAATACAGAAGTGAATACAAAAGATATGGAAATAATTACTCATGCAATATTAACAAAACTTTGAAAATGACCCAGACAAACGAAACAAATAAAACAAAAAACAGAAAAAGCCCAAAAGCCTGTAGCATCTGTGATTTGACTTTCTATAAAAGAACCACTTCAGCCACTTAGCATAAACTCTGGACTATCACACCAACTCTAGACTGTACAGTGTAGCTTTGGAAGGGAGGCGATACACATAAACATAATATTTATAAATATACAGATATGTACATTATAACTTCACAGTTGAAAGAACTATTTTGCCAGAAGCCTGGCAAACAATTTCCACTTTCAAATGAATGTGTCATTTCTACAAGTCTTGCTCAGATGCAAATCTTTAAAATGACTACTAAAGGGTATTTTACATAAACACATCTAGAAGACACAGTGGGAAGCCCACAGTTTAAATTAACACACACAAAGGTTGTGTTGATAGCTTGGCGCATGCGCTCTGCAGACAGGAAGAAGTGCCGGGAGAGCTGTTCCAAAAGGCCCTGCACTTGATTAAGTGACTTGCTCCCCTGAGGCTGGAGCAGTCACGGAGCTGCTGTTCTAACTATTTGGCTAATGCGTCTTACTTGGTAGTGAAAGAATTTCTTGGGACAGTCCTCATCTCTCAGGGCACTCTTTCTAATCTCATCATCATTTTTACAGAATCTAGGACCACACTTTTTGTTTTTGTTTTTGTTTTCCTGAGACAAGGTCTCATTACACAGTCCAGTGTGACTTTGAACTTGCAGAGATCTTCGTGCTTCGGCCTCCTAAAGGCACCATCATGTCTGGCTAAGGACCACTATTCATGTTCTTCTCCTTCTACTCCTTTGAAATAGCTTGGACTTCTAGGTTTTTCCACCTCAAAGCGTATCACAGCTTTCTGAATCCACTACTTTTGGATTTGATTTGTCTCAGCAGCAAAATATTTCTGGTAAGATTATCACAAAAATGGCTCTTGTTAATTAAAAAGAAAACCTCAATCTTTGAGTTTTTTTGTTTGTCTTTTAAGGGTATGGCTATAATACTAACAAAGCATTCTAGGTTGTCTACCTATCTTTAACACTATGAAAATGTGACTTAGAAATTTTCAGGATAAAAGAGAATAATAGTAAAAAGTAAAATATAAAAATGAGACTCTTCTGGTGGGTCACTGAACCACATTCTGTAGGCAAGTTTTTATTTGAAGCAATTCTTTGTGTGTGTGTGTGTGTGTGTGTGTGTGTGTGTGTGTGTGTGTGTGTGCTTTGTATTTAAAATTAGGTAGGGGCCACTCAACCCTGAGAACAGGACCGAGAAAATGGCAAGGCCTGTGATAAGTACCAAAATACCATGTGACTATCTCAAGCTTCTAGAGGAACCTCTAAAAAAGTACAAAGATGGCTATTTTAAAATTTCATATATAGGAAGATGGACTCTTTATTGTATGTTGTCAGACACAGTCAGGTTGTCAATTACTGAATTATACACTGTCCTCCATTGGCCAGAACAGGGAACTGTGGTACAAGCGGGTAGATTGGACTCTGGGTTCACCAGACAACATCAGCGGAGGGAGCACCTCACAGTCCAGCTTTCCTTCCACCAAATCACAGCACCACCCTGCTGAAAAGGGTCCCGTTCAGGACAGTAAGTGAGCAGGGTTAGTTTGCAATTAGAAGGCCGTTGCAACTTCTGTCCCATGACGACCTCCAACTTTGACACAGTCTCGAGGGAACTTATCCAACTGTTCGTAGGCCAGCCGCCCATCTTCTCCTGGTTGTAGAATGTTACACATGAACGCACATGGATGGTTATGCACGGATCGCTACCTTGGGTCCCCACCACCCCAAGTGCCTGGTATGAAGCCTGGGGTATGAACAGCTGGGAAGAGTGCCCACCCTCGAGCTGCATATCCCGGACCTGAGATGCCATTTTAAGTGATTTACTATGTTAAGAAAAAGTCATCTTACATTATTCTTAATTGTATCTCTGATTTCTAGGTAATACTTGGAACATCCAAGGACTTCTGAGCTAATGCCACAGACACCAAAATCCTCAAGGTAGGAAACAAAGTCCTAAGTGGTGTCTGACACGGACCAGGCACTCGGGGCTTCAGGATGCTTATTCTTGACCTCAGTTCTTACTGCCTACACACCTTCTACTGCCTCTATTATATAATGATACATTTAATGATCACTTGTAAAAGTCAAATTTAGGCTTTCAAACTGTAGCTTATAAGTTATTCTTTGCATCAGTCTGGTGGGTGCAGGCCTGTAATCCCAGCACTCTAGGAGGCTGATGCAGGTGAATCACAAGTTTAAGCCTAGATCGAGTAACTCTGTGATTTAGTGAGAGCTTGTAACAAAATATAATATGAAATATAAAAACAGGCTGGGGACAGACGGAGTTCAGTGTGAAGGCCTAGGGCTCAATCCCCAGTACCTTATACACAAAGACAAACAAAACAACCCCAGAGCCTGGCCCAAGGTGAGTCCTTTGTACCTGTCACCTAACCGGGCTTAGTGTTCCTAACCTGAAAGTCCAAAGGCTCAGATACTCCAAAGCCAAACCCTTTTGGACACTGACATGACTCCACAAGATGAAAATTTCACACCAGACCTCCTATGATGGGTTACAGTGAAAATGTAAGCAAGCTAAAAATATTCCATAAAACTTCTCTGTAGATTTATGTATAAAGTGTATATGAAACTTAAATGATTTTTTCTTTAGTGTTGGGCCCGCCCCTAAGATACCTCATGATGTACATGCAAATATTCTAAAATTTAAGAAAAACAAACCTTAAAATCCAAAGCACTTTTGGCCCCAAGCACTTTAGTTAAGGGATACTCAGTCTGCATTGGTACAGCAATGCTCAGGGTGTCTATATTCCATGATCGGTGGGCTGTGGCCCATGTTGGTTCCTTTGTGGGTCCCTTAACAGCCTTGTGACACATGCAGTGTTTGGGAGCAAAGTGCACCAGGTTGGTGGCCCAAACAGAGCTGGGTTCCAGCAGGGACACCCTACCTCAGCTATGGCCATGGGTGAGAAGTGCCAAGTCCAACACAGTGGCCACTAGACATGTGTGACTGTTTATATTCAAGTAGTCATCCCTCAAAAGGAAATAAAGTTAGGACCCTCCCCCCTCAGTGCTGGGGATACAACTCAGGACCTTGTACATGCTAGGTGAGTGGTCTACCTCTAAGTGACACTGCTGGCCCTGAAGTTAACACTTCAAGTCCTTAATTAGGCCATGAGCTGAGCTGAGAGGCTCTGTAGCCTTTGTAATATTAGAGTGGCCATACTGAACTGTGCACACTGAGAACATCCCCGTCATCACTGAGAGACCCAGTGGGCATCTCTGGGTTGAAATGGGGAAAAAGTTCCACAGTATTTGACCGTCAGGTGCTATAGGGATCTCGTGATGTGTCTGAGAAACAAGTAGGATTTATGTCTGAGGGTCAAAAATGATTGAGAATATTGACTTCAGGTGTTCTCAAATTCTGCACAGTCACGTGGAAGGCTTTCTTAGAATTTTATTTATTTATTATTTTATTTTATTTCTTGTTTTTTTGTTACTGGGGATTTGAACTCAGATCCTTCACACTAAGCTACATCACCGGTCTATTTTTATTTTTGATTTTGAGACAGAGTCTTGCTAAGTCGCTGAGTGGCCAAGATTAGGCTTAAACTTGTGGTCTTCCTGCTTCAGTCTCCCAAAGTACTGGGATCATAGGCCTGTGCTACCAAGCCCGCTCTGGAAGGCTTTTAGGAAGGCATCATGCAGAGGCATAGCCCCCTAGATCCACACAAGGGGAAGGTTAGGGGGCTGAAGGCAACGGTATGGTTCTGTGTCAGCCATACGGGGGACGCCTGCCTTGCCCTGGCAGAAACAGGCATGGCTTGGGTGTGAACGGCCGTGGGAGCAGAGGCGAGGCAAGGGAGGAAGTGTGGGGGCCGATCTGGGGCATGTCCTACTGGCCCCCCTCCCCAGCTCTCCCTGAGAGAGAACCATTGCTGGCAATGCTCTACAAATGTTTGCCTTGGTTTTTTTTTTTTTTTTTCAAACTTCATTGTTATTTTAGGTATAAGGAGCTTAAACTAATAACAGCCTGGGTACCCGTTACAGAATTAAATAACTTCTATACCTAAGACACCCGTGGAGAATAGCCCTCTTATCCTTTAAGCAAACACTTGCCAGCTATGATTTCTGCGCTGTGAGTGATACATTCAATAACAGAATGGAGCTGTATTAAACTTGTAATTGTAAGAATGAAGGCCTGAACACGGTGGATTTTACGGCTATTATAAATGGCATGAGACTCCCCTTCACCTGACGAAGACACTAGAGTCAGACTAGAGGGTCCTTTTTTCCATATGATACTATGGACTGGATGATGTTTGAAGATTTTCAGAGTTGGGAGGCTGAGGCAGGAGGATTGCCTGAGTTCAAGGCCAGCCTACATAGTGAGTTAAGTACCAGCCTGAACTACAGAGTAAAGCCCTGTTAAATTGTTTTTTCAGAGTATACTATTCATACATTTTTAAGCATAGATAAGAAAGGCTTTTCACACCCTCTTGAGTGCGGTCCCCCAAGCCTAAAGGTAAGAGCCCTGCCAAGTGAGAGCCTTTAGAGAACAAAGGGGATGGTTTTCTGGGTATTGGAAAAGAGGAGGAAGATTCGGTGTTTTCTTCAGTGCATTGGCTCAGGTAGGCTCAGGCCACCCAGTGGCAGTGGGAGGTCTCCCTGGGGCCAGGTGAGGCCAGGGACCACAAGGCAGATATTGTGTTTGGTGCTTGGACCAACAACTGTCTTCCACGGAGTCCCGGCCCTACACTGGCAATCCTACCAGATCTTTCTTGCCTCTGCTTTATGGTTTGGGGCCTGTATTTTTTGTTCATTTTTGTTTTGAGACAGGGTCTTGCCGTGCAGTGTGCGCTGGCCTTGAATCTGTGATTCTCCTGCCTTCACCTCCCCACAGTGCTGAGATTATAAATGTGTACCACCATGCCCAAGTCTGCTTTCTGTGCTCTTGACTTTAAATAGGGCGCAGTCTGATGAGCCTACATAGGAAGAGTCTCGAAAGGAACTTCTGTCTCGCATGCGGTGAGGATGGATTTGGAGGACACTGTTTCACTTCTCGTGCTCTGTGCGCTTGTGTCTACACAGCTTACAGGGGCGAAGCTACCAGAATGACACACGGAACCGTCCTGTACCATTCCCTTTGAGAGTATCAGAAGTAGAAGGTCACGTTAAAAGACAATGGACAACTCACCGAAGGACAAGAGGGTTTGTGAGGCCACGGTTCTGGTTTCTTCAGCGTCACATTGACACAGGGTTGCCAGCATCTTAATACTCTCAGTGGCCTGGGGGGATACAGGTTCAGCAGTTCAGACATTTGGATTTGGCCTTTCCGGGATGCGTGCTTCATTACTGTAGGAACTTTAAAAACCTTACTTAGGGACTCCCAAAGCTAGCTGAGTGTCAGGATCACCTCGGGAATCCCTTATAAGCACAAATTCAGTGGAGCCAGGGGATTAGCTTGATGGTTAGAGTGCTTGCCGAGCAAGCACAAAGCCCTGGGTTTGATTCCTGAGCCCCTTATACACTGAGGCTGAGGCAGGAGGATTGCTGTGGGTTCTAGGTCAGCCAGGGCTCCAGAGTGAGTTCAGACCCAGCCTGGATGACAGAGTGAGGCCGTGTCTCAAAAAATAAAAAAAAGTACAAATTCAACAGAGAGGCAGACACTGGGGAGGTTAGAAGGGTATCAAGGAACAGGGAGACGGGATGATGGGAAGCACCAATGACTAAGGCATGGTGAACGCAGTCTCCAAAGTGATGGCATTATTATACATTGCAAACACATTCTGATGAAAAGAATAATTATGGGAAAAGCAGCAGTCTCTGGGGCCACTCCAGTAGTACTGCAGTCAGGCCGCCTGAGGTAAAGCCTGGGCTTCATGCTTGCTGGAGCCTTGATGTCCCTTACTTCACCGAGGACCCAGGGATGGAGCAGAAGTGACTGGCCCATTTTTCCAGAACGGGACTTATTTCTCAAGTTCTTCCCATTGTATATCAAAGATTTTTTAAAAAGCCTTTAGTTAGGAATTTCTATGCATATATAGAAACATCACAATGTGTCCATAAATATATATAATTACTTGTCAATTAAAATAAAATCTTTTAAAAATCCCTGTTTTTTCAGGTTATATACTGAAATAAGAGAATAACAGTCAATGATGGGAATTCTCCTATCTGCATTTTTTTAAGCATTTATTAAGAATTCTATGAGCTGGACCTGACAGTGCAGGCCTGTAATACTAGCACTTTGGCAGGCTGAGGCAGGAGGATCACACGTTTGAGTCTGGCCTGGGAAATTTAGTGGCTTACTGAGATCCTGTCTCAATATAAAAAATAGGGGATATAGTTCAGTGTGAAGGCCTTGGGCTCAGTCCTCAATACTACACAGACACACACAGACACAGACAGACAGACAGACAGACAGACAGACACACACACACACACACACACACACACACACACACACACACACACACACGACTTTGAACCAGTTCACAGGCCCGAGAGATTCTACAATGAACTAAACATGGTTGTAGTCCAAAGAATTTCCAGTCTAACGTCCGATGTGACCGTGCCAGCAGGCCCAGGTCCCCAGGTACAAGTTGGGAGAAGGTGGTAGGTGGAATCATGGAGAGCTGTGGCAGCCTCATTAGGGGCTTTGGGCCGACTCAGTTCCAAGTTCACGTCTTATCCAGGTCTTAGTCCTCATTCTAAGACCAGGGGAAGCCCTGGAGGAGGAGGTGAGCAGGGTGTGGATTGTGTTAGGAGCACGTGAACTGCAGGGTGGGCAGAGGGAGCTCCGTGGTGGCAGAGACGGTGCGGGTAGGAAACAGCTGGCTGCGGAGAGCAGGCCAGAGACAGAGCAGAGCGGGTCTGCAAAGGAAGGTGGGGCATGCACTGCAAGGTGAAGGCAGGTCACAGGTGATGGCTGGGGTCCCGGCCTGGGCTCCGGGAGGTAGCTTAGGGTCTCCCCGGATCTAAGAGAATAGTGGGTGAGGTCTGACCTGGCCCACTGTAGGACAACAAGCAGGCCATTGGGGCTGATGCCAGCAGGGGCATGTGGGGTGCTGAGAACCGTCAAATCCAACCTGCAATCTGTCTTTAAAAAAATGTTACAATAAAAATGTAGGAAGTTTTGTTACTTAAATTAAATACAATAATTTTCTTATTTATTTATTTTCTGTGCTACTAGGGACTGATCCCAGGGCCTTCACCCTGAGCTACATCCCCATACCATTTTTCACTTTTTGATTTTGAGACAGTCTCACCAAGTTGCTAAGTTGTGCTTGGCTTGAACTTATGATCCTCCTGCCTCAGCCTCCCAGAGTGCTGAGATTGCCGGTCCACACCACCAGCAGGTCTGGCTATTGGCTACCCTTTCTACACAGGCCACGACAATGCCTCTTCACTCGAAAAGCCAAGGGGGAAGGCTGGACACAGGTAGGTTATGCGCAGCTTAGACAGAGGTTTTCTACTCAGCAGAAAGGATCCTGCTGGGGGGTAAGGAATGAAAGAGGGGGGCCGCCCCTTGGAGGGAGAGACACCGTGGCGAAAGCTGGAACCCCCGCTGTCACCTCCCAGCACCCAGCTCCATGAACACCCGGATCACCGTGTCCCCAGCTGCTTTCCTCACAGGAAGTCACTCCCTGTGGGAAGAGTGCCCAAGTACATAGGAAGTGCTGTGGCTTTTTGTTTGTTTTGGTTTTTTGCTCACCTGGAGGTAATTTTTTGACCAAGTAACAAGGAAGGCAAAATTTCCCACCGTTGTATTTCTTCACAGGTCATTAACTTTTTCTTTTGCGGCCTTAATCCCTTTCTTCTTATTCCCAGGCCTGCAGCTCCCTAGGGTGCCTAGAGCTCCCCCAGGATTTTAGCAGGTTTTAAGGTGTGGCCTTCATCCTCTTCTCAGGCTAGTCTTACTGACTTATCTTTTTGGTGAGAAAGGCAGATCAAACATCAAAGTAGCCAGCTGAAAGCTGCAGTCTTTCACTGGGACTTCTCAGCCTTTTTTTCTTTCTTTTTACAATCTAACTCTCCACCTCAGGGACCCCACCCACTGACAAGGTTAAGCTCAGTTTAGCTGCTTCCTGAAGACACATCTGTCTGTGGGGATTTTGTAGCACAGTGAGTTTAGGTACTTCTCTGCATATTTTACTTTTCTTCACTATTTATTTTATCCAACAAATATTGGTGAAATCACCATTGTCTCTGGGAATAAGATATCCTTTTTTTGTGGTATGGGGATAGAGCACCCAGGGTCTTTGCACTGAGCCATATTCTCAGCTCATTTTTATTTTTGATTTTTTGATACAGGGTCTAGCAACACTGATAAGTTGCCCAGGCTGGGTTTGAACTTGGGATCCTCCTGCCTCAGCCTCCCAGAGTGCTGCGATTACAGTATCATGTTACTGGGCCAGGGGTGCCCACGGGCTCTTGGGAAACATAATTACTTCCTGCCACTTGTTGGCTTTAACAAAACAAAAATTACATGTAGTTATTTTTAAGAAAGGAAAAAAGAGAGGATTCTCCAACGAATATGGTTTTAAGGAGAGGAGAAATCCTGCTAGAAAGACTCGCCTTCAAATAGGCTGCAGAGTTGGGGGCAGGGGCGGGCGTGGCGAGGCGGGACAGTACCTCCAGGCTGCGCAGGGCCAGGCACGCGGCCCTCTGGAGCTCCGGGCTGGCTTTGGTGAGAGCTTCGCAGTAATAGAGCAAGGCCTGCAAGACAGCCAGGGGCGCCGTAAGACGATGGAAGTATTTGTCATCCACGAGGCATGTGATATTTCACATGAAGGCATTTCTACTACTTTCATCGAAAAACCCATGGTGGCACACGCCTCCAATCTCAGCATTCTGGGAAACTGAGGCAGGAGGATCGCAAGTTCAAGCCTCACCTGGGCAATTTAGCTACTACATGAGACTCTGTCTCCGAAAGTCAAGTGGACTGGGCACGCAGCTCTGAGCCAAGGCCCAGGGTTCAATTCTCAGTGTCACTACAAAAGCCAGCCAGCCCACCACCAGCCTATCTACCAGGCTGTGGACATGAGGCATGAAATTAGAAAATGAAAATTTGTGATGCCAACTTTTAAAAGCTTTTTTTTTTCAAAATAAAGAGTTAAATAATGAGTTAGGTTCATCAGCAAACTCTTAATAGTGACTGTTTTTATTATATCTACATATATATATATATATATATATATATATATATATATATTTAAAAATGTATTGATTGGTTTTTGGAGACAGTGCCTTGCTATATAGTTCAGGTCAGCCTTGAATTTGCTGCATATCCCAGGTTGGCCTTGAACTTGTGATCTTCCTGCTTCAGCCTCTCAAGTGCTAGAATTACAAGTATGTTACCATCAAGTATTCACGTATTAGTTTTGTTCTTTTTTTCTTGAGACAGGGTCTTGCTGTATACTCCAGGCCGGTCCAAAACTCACTCTGTAGCCTACGCAGGCCTGGAATTTATGGCAATCCTCCTGCCTCAGCCTCCATAGTGCTAGGATTACAGACATGTACCACCACACCCAGTTTATATGGTGCTGGGTGCTCTAACTGCTGAGCTGTTCCTCCAGCCCCTAGAAGGCTATTTTTATAAGCGAGTGGAAGGTAACCCACTAATGGTGGGTGACAGGAAATGAGTGCCACTTCTGGCCTGATAGCTGTGGTGTGCTGTCCTACCTTTTCCCTGAAGTGCTGGTTTTTGGAGGCTGTGGCCAAGTACAGCGTTGTGGCCTGGCTGATGTCCCTGCTGTCCTTCGTCAGAAGCAGAGCCAGAGCCCTGAGAACCTCCTGCTGGGCTGAGAGGCCTCCGGGAGCCAAGCTGCCCAGCGCCCGCAGCAGCTCCTCACCTTGCACGGACTGCAGCTCCTGAACCGTGGACACTGGGAGGGACAGTGGAGAGGGAACGGGACACATCTATTAGAGACACATGTTTGTACGTATACTTTTTTGAGAGTGTATGCATGATAGACACTAGTATGTATGAAAACTGGTCTCTAAACTCAGTACCCTGGGAGGCTGAGTCAGGAGGATCACAAATTTGAGTCCAGCCTGGGAAACTTAGTGAGACCTTGTCTCAAGATAAAAAATGAAAGTGGGGTGGGGATGTACCTTAGTGCTAAGGACCTGGGCTCAATCTTCAGTACCACGGAGAAAAGACAAGTTAGTCTATGTGGTAAGGGTAGTGTTTCAAATTAGTGAGAAAAGGAACATGTCAAATCAAAAAGCAGGACATGATACCCTGTAAAGAATAATCACAATTTTTAAATCTAAAACCCATCCACATTTACCTGAAAAATGCGTTACATTTTTCGTATGGGAGGATGAAGGATTTGCATTTTTTCCTTTATTCTTTTTTTTTTTTTTTTTTTTTTTGAGACAGGGTCTCACTCTGTAGCCCAGGCTGGTCCTGAAGTCACTATGGAGCCCAGGCTGGCCTTGGACTCAGGGCAATCCTCCTGTCTCAGCCTCCCGAGTGCTGGAATTATAGGCATGTGCCACCACACCCGGCATATGTGATGCTGGTGAATTGAACTTGGGTACTTAGCGCTTGATGTAGTGCTTGCAAGCACTTTAGCCACTGAGCCCTTCATCTAGCCCCCGCATTTTTTCCTTTAAATTAATCTCAATTTTCCGAATTTTTCTGTAATGAAAGATTGATTAATTGATCGATTTTACTAAGGATCTAACTCAGGGCCTTCCCACTGAGTTACATCCCCAGGACATTTTTATTTTTGATTTTGAGACATAATCTTTCTACATTGCTAAGTTGCCCAGTTTGGGCTCAGATTTGCAATTCTCCTGCCTCAGCCGCCCAGAGTGCTGATATTATACCCTGTGACACTGGGATCAGCTAGGACTTATTTTTTTCAAAATTAAAGAAAGAGAGAGAAAAAAGACACGCAAAAGGTGAAAATTTTCCCCTCAATCTTCCCATTCCTGCTGGTGAACAAGGTTTTCCCAGGGCCCGTGAGTAAGAACTTCAGAAACGTACGCTGGCCCCGGAACACACTCAGCAATACAGAAATTTACTCAGAAAACTGATTTAGACTGTGACAAACTTAGTATCAAGAAGTGAGAATATCCCAAAGTATGACCCTGGGCTGCTGCTTCCTCCGGCCCTTGCATGTCAGGTGACACAGGCTGCCCTCTGGTGTTGCAGGCTTTTCCTCCTCCTCCTCCACATGCTGCTGCTCCATTGCTGAGCAGGTTGTCACTGGACTTGGTGCTCTGGAAGGAGAAGGGCCGAGCCTGGCCCCTCGCTACCGGCTGGTGCTCTATGCCCCGGCTCTCCTGGCCCTGGGACACCAGGACCTCCTCTGTTCCTCTCACCCATGTGTGGTCAGGGCTCTGAGGGTTTGCTGAAGAGGACCCTGGGAACCAGGAAGCAGCCCTTGCTGCCTGGCTCCGCCCCCAACAGGCCCTTGCTCTGTCCAATGCTGCCCCGCAGAAAAAGGTGGCAAGGACTTCCTGCTGCCCCCCAAAGGGAGGTCCTCTCCCTTCCCCATGGCTGCTGCTGTGCTGACCTTCCCTCCTGTCCTTGCTTTTCCTTCCCACGGTGTCACTCCAGCCTTTTTAAAAGCTGCTATTGCTACTGAAAAGTCCAAAAAGGGGACATAAAGTAACACTACCTGGAGGTGTGAGGGCAAGTACATTAAAGAAGGCGAGACACCAACAACTCTGGAGTCATTACCTGGCTGTTGCTAATGGACCACCAGCTGGGGGGCTTCTAAGCACCTAACTAGTCACTCAAGTGGCCCGCCTCAGCTCAGCTGTGGATCTGAGGACCCAAATGAAATGTGACCACCAGGAGAATTCAGGATTATAAAGCCCCCGTGGCCCGCAGTGCCACACCAAAGCATTCTCACCTTGCCTGGCCAGTTGGCGCAGGTAGCTTTCCAGGTCGCTCACACCATGGCTGGTGAAGTAGCTGTGATACTGGAACACAGTGATCACTTCCGAGGGCAGGTGGGAGGAGAGCAGGGGCTCGGCTCGGTCCAGAATCTGGGACACCAGAGTCCGAAATACTATTGGGAAGGGAAAGATAATGGAGCAGCTTAAGACCTGTGGCTGGCCAGCCACCCGTCCATCCGTCTATTTGTATAACATACAGTAAAGCACATGACATGGGCTAATCGTTGTGCATAGCTGGGTGGCTTTTGCATGGACACATACCTGTATCGCTGTCATTTAGTTTGAGATACAGAAGACCCCCAGCACTCCATTGGGCTTTCCTGTACTCGTTCCCATCCAGGGCTTCAGGGCCCTCCCCTGCCAGAGAGAACTAAAAACCTGACTTCTGGCAACATAGCGAGCTCTGCCTGTTTTTGACCTTCATAG
This sequence comes from Ctenodactylus gundi, assembly GCA_004027205.1. Lineage (NCBI taxonomy): Eukaryota > Metazoa > Chordata > Mammalia > Rodentia > Ctenodactylidae > Ctenodactylus > Ctenodactylus gundi. The sequence continues at coordinate 122,179 of PVKB01003709.1, forward strand.
AAAGGGAATTACACAGTATGTCCTTTTTGCATCAGGTTCTCTTTATCCAACATGTTACCTATGAGACTCATCAAAATTGTTGTTTGCAGCAACAATACATCCTTTTGAAAAGTGCTATGTAATATCCTGTGGTATGATTATATTATCACCTTTCTTTCCCTTTCTCTACCCACTTTCTGTACTGAATATTGAACCTAGAGTCAGAGCTTTCACACTAAGCTACATCCCCAGCACCTTATTTTTAATTATTATTTTTGAAGTTTTTACTTGAGATAGGGTCTAAGAGGATAAGTTGCCCAGGGTGGGCTCAAACTTGGAACTCTCCTGTCGCAGCCCCTCCGAGTGCTAGGAGAACAGTCCTGTGCTTCCACGCTGGCTCCATTCTTTGTGTGTGGGCGTTTGAATTCTCTCACTAACCCTGACCCTGACCCTGACCCTAATGAATCAGGCTAGGAACCTAATGTCCTCTTTTGGGAATATAAACCCTCGCTTATCCTCACATTCCAATGAGGACACTTGTAGGGCCACAGAGCAGAGGGACACTGGGTTTCAGTGGTACCTGTCCATTTTTTCAAAGTGGTTGTATCCTCTGACACTCCCATATTGGTGACATTCTCATGAGAAAAGGACACAGCTGACTCTCTGTATCCACAGGTTCTACATCCATGGATTCAATCAACTGCAGGCCAAAAATACTTGGAAAAAAGTTGCATGTGTCCTGAGCACGTACAGACTTTTAAATCTTGTCCATGTTCCTTAGACAATATGGTAGAACAGCTATCTACAAGTACTACATCAGGCGTGGCCGATAATCTAGAGGACTTGGAAGGATGTGTGTAGGCTATACACAAATGCACACCGTTTTATAGAAGGGACACGAGTACCTACAGACTTAGTTTTCCACGGGACGTGCTGGGACCAGTCTGCCATAGACACCAAAGACAACTCTACGCTATAAACAGCAGTACAGACTCTGGGTACTTTAAGAAAAGTCTCTGATGATGTTCTGAATTAAAATGTGTTTAACATTTTGTTTTTCTTTTTGCTTTTCTTTGGACTGGAGATTGAACTTTGCATTTCTCATCGAGCTATACCATCATCCCTTTTTATTTTCAAGTAGAGTCTTACTAAGTTGCTAAATTGCCCATGTTGGGCCTGAACTTGCCATCCTCCGGCCTCAGCCTCCTGGGCTTACGTGCTAACATCTTTCCTAACTCTGAGTAGATTTGGTTTTCCCCTGCAAGCACACCTTCACTTCTCAGACTGGCCTTTTGTGAACCTCTCCTGTCCCTGCTGTGGGAATTCCCTTCTCTGTGCTGTCGCTTACCTGGATCTGCGAGTCCTGGGTACTCTTCATTGAGGGCTTGGGTGAAGCTGGCATCCAGCTGCCTGACGATTCTGTCAGCTGAGCTGTGGTAGATGGCGGCTGGGCTGCAGCATTTGCTCCAGAAGGACAGCAGAGACAGCTTTTTGTGGAATTCAGGGATGGCTGAAAAAGAGGGTCCTCATCTCATGACACGTTTCAAGTGGAGCCCATGAATAAGTGCCTGGGTGGCGATGTGCAAGGCATCATGGGGACTTGCTTTCTTTTTCTTTAAGACTGTGGTTGTGAGTGGAACCTGCTGCAAGATGGGTCTGTGCTGGCAGATGGTCAGAAGACAGAGAAGTTCTGAGGAAGAACCATCCTGCCAGGGGTGCAAAGGTGATGCAGCCAACCTGAGGCCATTTGCTTCCAGGGACAGAAAACCCGCAGCATTACCCACTCTCGGGCAACACCCAAGCAGCTCGCCTGTGACTTTTTAGCAAACACATAAGGGACCAGAGACTCAAACTTCTGGAGCTTCCCTTGAGGGGACCGAATGTGGTTGTGGTTGTAGCCAGAGGAGAGTCCCCTGCTTGGGTTCTTCTCAGAACAAAATGAGGGAGAGGCAAAGGGCGAGGCAGGCTGGTCACTGTCACATGCCTGCATGTACTTGTGATGTAGGAGGGGCCTAGGAGGTTCCCAGCCTGAACCTCTACCCCTTCCTGTGCCTCCCGGAGACCTACCTGCTCTGGTGGCAAGGGACCAAAGAGGTAGCATTGCACAGGACATCCTAGGCTTTATCAGAGACTACCAGGAGGCCCAGTTCCCATATATGGCCTGTTAATGGCTTGAGTGTAGAGTGTCCCCCCAAAGCCTCTGTGTTTGGAAGGTGATTGGATCCTGGGGCACTGTGCTTGTCAATGGATTCATCCATGAATGATGTCCTGTGCTCTTAAGAGGTGAGGCCTGGTTGGAGGTGGGTCACTTGGGTGTGACGTAGAAGAGAGCGTCTCTCCTCAGGCCCCTCTCTTCTCTATGCTTCCTGGCTGCTTTCGAATGACCAGTATCTTCCATTAGGCCCTCTCACCTGCCACCAGGGACCATCTTGGAGTCCCGTGTCCACATGGTCACCCTCTCTCAACTAGGACCCTCCTGGAGTATCCAATCCATACTGTCACCCTCCCACCTCCACCCAGCAGATGTGGGAAGCATCTTCTACCTGCCAAAGTCAGCCGAGGCAGGAGACTTCGGGTCAGCACCATGGGTAAGGACAGTCCTGTTTCTGTGACCCCAAAGGGACCCTCACTAGCAGAACATACCTGTGAAACTTGTCTGTAGCTAGTGCTGTCCTGTTTACAAACTAGTGTCTGACTGTGGAGCTGGAGGTGCTACAGAAAAGGCTGCCTGTCCCTGGGGTGGCACAAAGGCTTATGTGTGTCACTAAGGAACCCTAAGTATGGAGTCCTTTCCCTGTTGTGTGGTCCAAGCATGCTTCTTGTCCCCAACACAGACAAGGATTGAAGAGGCCATGAAGGTGGCTCTGTGCCATCTCCCCTGTATGTGGCGCAGCGGGCAGGACCTCACCTTCCGTGATGGATCCGATGTTTCCAAGGTTCTCATCACTGATGGCTGTGAGCTTCTCCACCACGTGCGTCTGCTCGGAGAGCTTCTCCAGGAGGCTTCTTGCCATGAATGAGGTCTTGCTGGAGAGCACAATTTGCTGGGAAAACAAGAAAGTGCTGTGGCAATGATGCTGCTGTCAGAAGAGTGCCCCATTGGCTGTACCCTTCCTGGGAAGCGAGGGCTTTTTTCCAGCCCCGTAATATTTCTTTTTCCATTGCTAGGTCCAGTATCTCATGAAATCTGGCCTGCTTTTGCTGCCTTAAACATTTCCTATGCCTGTGTCCATTTCGGGATTTTGTCAGCAGTAGAACTGTAGGTTATTATGAACTGGCTTTCCTTCTAACCTTCCTCTTGGGAACTTGGGAGGCATGTTCAGCTCATGTCTTGGGGAATACACAGAAGAATATTTGTTTTACAAGCACAGTGATGTGTCACAGCAGGGTTTCACTGTGTTGTTTTCTAGCTGGGATTTAAGAGTATATTCTGTGCTAATCCTTGCGGCAACCAGAGCTGCCTCATTCTAATTAACAAGTGCTTAATATCTACCTGGCCCTGGTCTGACTCCTACCTGTTTACATGTGTATAAGCTCCTGTCATTTCTCACACCCTGTGAGGTGGGGCATATTGATGTCCTCATTTTACTGATGAGGAAACTGAGGCACAAAAGGAGTTAAGTAACCTGCCCAAGGTCAGTATACTTAAGGGCCCAAGGGTCTGCACTTCTGCATGGGTCACAGGAATAACAAGGCCTGGGAGAGGAAAGGACATAGGTCCATTGCTGCTCAATGATGCTCCTCTTTCCTGGGTCTCTCGGATGCACAAGCCGCTTGGTGGGCCCGATGCAGGAGGCAGAACAGTGCTGTATTGCGCAGGCATGTCCGACCTACAGCTTGTTGGTTTTTTGCCCTGATTGTTTTTAATATTATAATTTAAAAATTAAAAAGAAACTTTCAGCATTTATATCAGTACATCAACTGTATCATATATTTTATATATGGCCCAAGATAGCCCCCCCCCCTTCATTAAAAAAAATAGGTAAAAAAAAAAAAAAGGCAGGCCACAGGTTGGACACACCTGAAAGCATTTTGATTCCAAACAAATGACACTGGGAAACTTAAAGTCTAGCTGGGTTTGGTGGCACAGACCTGTAATCTTACCTATCTGGGAGGCTGAGGCAGGAGAATCACAAGTTAGAGTGCACTTAGCAACTTAGCGAGGCTCTATCTCAAAATAAAAACTAGAAAATGCACTGGGGGTGTAGCTCTGTGTGGAGTCCTGGGTTCAGTCCCCAGTACCACACACACACGCACATATGCACACACACACACACACACACACACACACACACACAAAGTCTAGAGATTATGTGCTAATACCTTTCATGTTTGATTGTTTGCTTTTGTAGTTCTGGGGACTAAACTTACTCAAAACCTGGGGAAACATGGTGAGATTCTCTAGCACTTGGCTTGTGGCTCCCCAGATGGTGACAAACACACGAGCGTGACTTTCCCCATGATATCTGCCACCCATCCTCCTTCATATCCACGTGTAGGTGGCAGGGTGTAAGTTCTCTTTTCCTCATAATCCCAATACTCTCAGGGACGACCCAGTGACTCACAGTGAGGGCTGTCCCTGTGTCATCACCTGCCTTTCACCATGTGGAGATCTCCGGTTCATGAGGGAAGCCCAGAGTTGGGGCAGCAAGTGTCTGCCCACCAGAGTTTTTGACTTAGTTCCAACCTAAGCAGGAAAATTCTCCTCTTATTTCTGAACTCTCATGTCCCTTGCACAACTAACACAAAGGCACCGGCTTTCCCAGCGCGTGAAGAGTCCCGGTGGCGAGTCCAGCGTCCTACCTGCACGAGCTGGATGCAGTACTGCAGGTGCCTCACGATGGCTATGTCGAGGCTCTCATTCCCCGTGGTGAGAGGGAGGGGGCTTCCTGCTACACTCGTCCCCACGCCTGTGTCCTCTGTCAGCGCTTCGCTCAGGTGTCCCCTGGCTTCCGGGTGCACCGGCCTGTAACTGGGGGGAGGCGGGGCGGTGCAGGAAGAGTGTGAAACATTCACCAACTCTTTAGAGGTCAAGTCTACCTCTCAGGTCCCTGCGGCAGGTGCCAAGACCCAGCAGCACTTGCTGCATTCGGCCCTTTTCTGGCTCCCTTGGAACAACAAGAACACCTTTCAGGAATGACTGCACCCGTTTGGGTTTCCACTGGCCTTGTGTGACAGAACTGGCAGGTACACTGCCTTTAGAGCTCTCTGTGCCTGTCAGCAAGGGGGGGGGGGGCGTTCGGGAAGCACATGCCACGTTCTGGAGCAGTTCTGGAAGTCCCCTTGCCTCAGTGTCTTTATGAGGTGTGATAAACAATAGGGTGAATGCTGCTGCTGGGCACCAGGCAGCAGAAAGGCAGGCCCATAAAGTCGAGGCAGTGTGCTGTCTTTCACCTTGATCACTGGATTTGCACCCTGTGGCTTCTGGCTCTTGCCCAAAGTCAAAATGACCATGAAAGGTCAACGTTTTGGATCGATTCAGGACACTGGGGCAGCAAGCACAGCGCAACTGAAGACGCTCAAGCAAGATTTCCAGACCTGCTTCAGGAAGTGGCAAGAATCGGGGTGTGTTGAAAGCGAGGCGCAAGGTTTTGTGGGAGATTCGGGGCAACGTGTCTCTTCCTAAAATTACTTTTTCTTTAGACAGGGTCTTGCCCTGTACTCCAGGCTCATCCTGAACTCCCTGTGTAGCCCAAGCTTCATTCATTAAACACACGTAGTTTTTGATCACATCTTATGCAAAAACGTCCCCTCACGTCTGAGAAAGAAGACAGAATTATTTTCTGTTAAACAGTCCCAGGAGTTGAATAATATTTAGGAACTGCGCAATAAAAAGGAACGTAAGGTGAGAACTGTTTTGCCTGGAGACGCACAGGGTGTCCCCCCACCCCAAGTGACAGGAGACAGTGCACCGGCTGTGACCGGAGAAGTAGTACTAGCTACTGCAGGGCTGAGGCTCACCTGTGCTTCTCAGGCTCCGAGTCCGAGAACACGGAGTCGGCGCCTCCCCCTCTGCGGCCTGGACCCGCGTCCTCACTATGGTCCTCGTCATCGAGGTCCGAGGTGTTGAGGAAGTCGAAGCTCTCCAGGGCGCTCTCCACCGCCAGGCTCAGGCTGGAGGCGCGGCTGCGGCACCCCTCCGGCTTGCACTGCAAGGCACGGCCCACCCCCGCCGAGTCAGCGCCCGGCGCCTAGCCCGTGCCGCACCTGCGGCCGCTGGCACCCAGTAGGCACGCGGCGCCAGGCCGGACACACATGGTACTCAGGGTGACAGCACACTGTCTCTCCCCGCCCCTCCTTCCTTCCTTCCTTCCTTCCTTCTTTCCTTCCTTCCTTCCTTCTCACATTCTTTCTTTCCACACCAGGAATTGAAGAGCCCAGAGCCTTTGCACGGAGCTACATCCCAGCCCATTTTTCGTTTTGATTTTGAGACAAAGTCTTGCTAAGTTCCTAACTTGCCTAGGTTCGGCTCAAACTTGTTATCCTCCTGGCTCAACCAATCAGATTGCTGGGTTACAGGCCTGCAACATCAGGTTCTCCTTAAAATACTCCCATTAAAAATAAAAGAACAAACATAGATAAAAATGGCACAACATGTGGGCTTTATTCCAGAATAATCCAGAGAGAGGTACCCGGGGAGAACAAACAGCATGAGCTTGGCCTTGAGCCGGGCATGGAGCTCACGGTGCGCCCTGGGGGATGGGCATAGCAACTTGGGTTCCACATCTTCACACAAAAAGGTGAAAGGAAGATGACAACCAGAATGCCTCAAGGAACAGCAGTGCTGCTACGGTCCCTCTGCCTAGTGCTCACTCCACATCAAATGTAGCTCGCACACCTGAGGCAATGGCTCACACCTATAGTCCTAGCTCTCGGGATGCTGAAGCAGGAGGATCGCTTGAACTCATGAATTCAAGACCAGTGTAGACAACATGTCCATCCATGTGTCAAAAGATCAGTAGACTGATTTTAAGTCACTGAGTCAGTGCTGAATACTAACTGATTTCCAACGAAGTACCTATTCTAAAGAATGAGTAAAAAAAGTTTTAGAAACAGAAGGTATTCAAATTCCCAGAACGTGGGACCCCAAAGGGAGAAGCCCTACATCCTAATATTACATTCACAGTGTTATTATTATTACTTTGTGGTATTAGAGGTCCAACCCAGGGTCTTTGCACTAAGCTATTATCCCTAGCCCATTTTTGTTCTGATTTTGAGACTGGGTCTCAAAACCCAGACTGGGCTTGAACTTGCAATCCTCCTCAGCCTCCCCAGAGTGCTGGGATAATAGAACTGTGTCACCAGATCGAGCTACAGCTTGATTTTTTTTCCTTGAACACTGACAAATGATGAACAGCAAGAGGCCCTAGAAGGGGCCCCTTTCCTTGGAGCTGTCCTAAAGACAAGTCCCGCCGCTTCCATCCCAGAACAGGGGTCATGGGCACAGTTGCCTGCTGTGGCCTGGAGAATTCCCCGCTGTGGGTCATAGGCGAAACATAGAATGTCACCAGTTGATGTGGCTCAGGGTCGAGAAAAGGAGTTCCAGACACTCAAGGGGGTGCTGGGGTGGAGGGAACGGGCACATCTTGCAGAGAAATGCACTAAACATCCTCGGTGCAGCTAGATGGCAGTACTTGCTGGTCCTTAGCACAAGGTAGGGAGGGCCGTGTGTGGCCCTGCCTCAGACACTTAAGATGGCACAAGAGCACAGGGGGCAACGTCTTTCGGCCTCTTAAGTCCCAGCTGTTTCATTCCCCCTCAGGGATCTCCGTCCAAGAGGCAGCATCATTTAGTTCCTGCTCCTCAAGATCCTTAGTGCCCTAGGGGTGTGGAGGAGGAACAGAGAGAGAGAGAGAGAGAGAGAGAGAGAGAGAGAGAGAGAGACGCTTTGTCCAGCATATTCCCTCATTCATTTCAGCTGGGCACAAAGCCAGTGCCCCTGATCCAACCCTTTTCCTTCTCAGGAGGAGCAAGGAGGCAATGTGGACCCTGCCCTTGCCCAGTCCCTGCTCCCATGTGGCCCATAGTGATTCTTCGTGGGGGGATGGATCTGGTTTCTTGGGCTTGACAGAGAAAGGGGTGGTGAGGCACTTGCTAGCTCTGGAGCAACTACAGGCTGAACTAACGCTCTGGATGGAGACCTGTGGCCACCACTTTTATATAACCAACAGATGATTGTGTTAGTGACTTGGGTGGACAGCATCTGGCCTGGAACAGAAGCAGCCAGCACTACCAGTGGCTGACTGAATTCCTTCCTGCTTCCCTCCCTCCCTCCCTCCCTCCCTCCCTTCTTTCTTTCCTTCCTTCCTTCCTTCCTTCCTTCCTTCCTTCCTTCCTTCCTTCCTTCTTTATTTCCTTCCTCTTTGGAAGGATCATCCTCTGCTGAGCTGAGCTGCCCATGTAGCAATGATGTTTCACATGAAACCAGACAGCAGCCTCCCTTGTGCTCCAAAGCCAGTGCTTTATGAGAAGTGAGTGTCTGGCACCTTCCCTGCTTTCCAGAAGCTCTGCCACGCTGGAATCATCTATGGTGAGCATGAGGACCCAAGTACCAGAGGAGCACCAAGTCTCTCTCGGGCTCTCTGGGAGCTCAGGTGTTCCTTGCAAAGGAACATGACATCCCTGGGGGGTGGCTTCCAGCTTGCAACAGAACTGGGCTTCTAAGCCTACTTTGTAAATAGGTCCCCAAGGAATTGCTCTCTCAAGAAAAAGAGTCCAAGCTGTCCTGACTATGATGTAGAAGCCAGTGTGGGCCGCATAGACAAGAGATGCCAGAACAATGTGGGACACGATTCAAGTTCTATCCTCCTGGTCCCTGATTCTTTAAATACTTAATCTGTATGGAAGGCCGGAGACAGATCTGGGATGCAGCAGTCATGCTGTCATTGTGATGACCCCCTCTCTTCCCCTCCTATCATCTCGTCAACCTGCCTGACCCTTCAGGTGGTGGGAATGCTGCCGGCTGGCTCCCACAGTCTGATCTGACTCCTTGCCGTCCATCAACTTGAGACCAGACTTGCAAATTCAGAAGAGAGGACTTCTCTAAAAGACACCACAATTCTCACGTGGGCTAACTTCCCTACTGCCCAGTATCACCAGAGCAACAGCTGTGGGACTATGGTGATCAAATGGCTGGCGTTTTACACTGGGGATAAGAGTGGGTGATCAGCTCTGGGAAGGGAAGAATGCAGGCAATCTGGGAGCTCTTACGTTCACTCCTGATCAGTTGTCAGGAAAGAAAAAATCAATCAACATGCACAACTGGCACGATGAATGACTGCTGGTTAGCTGGCCCGGTGGCGCAGGCTTGTGATCCCCACACTTTCAGAGGCTGAGGTGGGAAGACAGCAAGTTCAATCCCAGCCTGGATGACTTAGTGACTAGGTGAGAACTTCTCTCAAAATGAAAAACAAGAAATGGGCTGTACATGTACCAGTGCAAAGGCCCTGGGTTCCATCCCTACGATGGGATGTTGCCACTTAAGTGGTGAGCAAGGAAATAAACACTGACCCTCTCATGGAGACTGTGGGCAGGGACCTCGCGCTGAGGTCCCGTCCCCACCCCCCCCACCGGCCTGGGAAGTGCTCACCTTAAGCATCTCATCAAGACGCATGGCTTCTTGGCTCAGCTCCTGGAACTCCCTGAACTGCCCCTTGTGCGGCTCAAGTGCCAGGAGCAGGCCGCTGAGGGCATCCTCTAGGCCGCCATCCAGGGAGGACCGGCAGCCCTCCGAGTCGCCGCTGAGCGAGCCCTCGGACAGCAGCCTGTCGGCCGCCACGGGTCCCTCGGCCGAAGCCAGCCGCCTCACCAGCTGCTTGGTGAGGTTCCCCTCCGACGCGTCCAGCTCCACCGGCTTCAGCTCCGAGGCCTCGTCCGACTCCTGCAGCAGAGCCTCGGCCACGCCGTTTTCTAGGAATAGGCGCTCAGGGCCAGCACGGGCCTCCCCAGGCTCTGCGGTGTCCTCCTGCGGAGGGGACCCTTGCCCCTGGCCGTCGCCCAGGGATCCTTGGGAAGACACGGAGCTGCTGTCCCCAGGGCCCTCTATCTGGCGTGATCGGCCGCCGGGGTCCTGCTCCGCGGGGGTGACGGTGATCTCCGGGTGGGCTGAGCATGTGATGGGTGGAGGGACAGCAGGGTGGGAGGCGAGGGCACAGTCCCCGTTGGGCAGGTCCGCGAAGCTGAGGGACAGGGTCGTTTTTTCCTCTGCTGCCTTTCCGTTTTCCAGGATATCATCAGGTAGATTCGACTGTGGACAAGAGCCAAAACTCATGATTACTCTCAATTCAGGAGAGGCAGCCTGGTTTATACCCCTCCCCGCAAAGTGTAAGGTTCTTACAGTGCAACACTGTAACTGGCATTGTGTGTGTGTGTGTGTGTGTGTGTGTGTGTGTGTGTGCACGCGCGCGTGCGTGTGCTGTGGGGGGTGGAAGAAAACAAACCTGCTGGGCCCAGGGGTGCATCCTAGAAGGCAGAGGATAGCAACTTGGAGCCCAGCCTGAGCAACTTGGCAAAAGTCTGTCTCAAAATCAGAAATAAAAAATGGATTTGGGATGGAGCTCTAGGTGAAGGGTCCGGGCTTGTTCCCCAGCACCACGCAAACACACACACAGAAGAAAAGCCGTTGGAAATCATTTCTGGTGAAACAGGGCAGATAGAAACAGGGCAGCAGGACAGAGGCTTCCTGCGTCCTCCAGCGGTACCCTTGGTCCTGTCGCTGCTGACTCCAGGGCCACTGAATCCCAGCACGGGCCATCACTTCCTCCTCACTGCCTGCCTGTATGGTTGGAAGGTGACCTGCTTTGACCCAGGGTGAGGACAGGGAATGTCTCTGGGTGCTCAGGGTTCCCTGCAATGTCGCCCGCCTTTCCCGGCTGGGGCTCTCCTGCTAGGACTCTTCACACTGTGCCCCTCCAAGTCCTGGTTCCTCTTTCCTCTCCAGCCTGTACATCTACACTGAGGGCCTCTAGGAAGATGGGACAGAAATCTTGCGGGCTGGATAGGGAAGGACCATGTGGAGGAAGGCCGGGTCCTCCTCTGCAGAGGTGGCTCAGGGCTCCTCACCAGGCCCTCGGGCTCTCCACACCTGCTGACCTGGGTCAGGCAGTGTGCACGTGGCTCTTGGCACAGCTAAGGAAGTATGTGTCTTGGGAGGGATGGTGGGCAGTGGCAGAGGACCTGGCCTTGGGAGCCCTGAGGGTCCTACAACCAAACGCAATCAGGGCTTAAGAGTCCATGAAAAGCAAAATACTCCATACATATGTCCATGCGTGCATTCTCTTGTGGTAGAATATGTAATTAATATAAAGTATGCAATCTGCTGGATTCCTATAAAAAATAAAGGGCTTCTTTGACTAAGGCATTGTAGAATCAACAAGGGTAAACTAAGACTGACAACCTTTTAAAAGAGAAACAGATCCGCCAGGCCCAGTGGCACAGGCTGGTAAGTCTAGCACTCTGGGAGGCTGAGGTAGGAAGATAGCAAATTTGAGCTGAGCTTGGGCAATTCAGTGATTTAGTGAGACTCTGTTTCAAAATAAAGCTAAAAAAAAAAAAAAAAAACAAACCCAGCTAGGGGTATAGTTCAGTAGAAAAGCCCCACGTTCCATTCCCAGTACTGCAAAATAAATAAATAAATGATACAAGAGAGACAGCTCTAATGAAATTGGTTAGCATCTTTTGGAAGGCCTTTAATGTCCCTTTTTCAAAGGCCACTTTCATTGGTGAACTAGTTACCTTCTGAAACTAAACCTTCTCTGTTGTGAAGGAGAAAGGTTTTCTTTTTTCTTTTTTAAATGACAATCCTGTTGTCACAGAAAACTTGGCTACAGTGGAGGAAAAATAAAACCACAGCACGAGACCAGAGATGGTTGGAAGGGAAGGTCACTAACACTGCATGCATAGCCATTTCCACTCCAGGGACAGGAGAGCTGTGCTCATGATGCACAGAGTGGGACAGAGGGCAATCAAACAAGAAACATGCAGAAGCAGACATGCCATCAGCCCCTGAGATCACACATGTCACACAAGTGGGTGCCACTCACATAGAGGTCTAGCACGGCCCTGGGGCTGAGGCCGAGGGAGGACAGGTCCCCGGCAGAGCGGCTGCTGAGCGGCTTGGCCAAGAAAGTATGTTGCAAGGCACCCAAGACAGACACCCGCCATGGCTTGTCAGGTGACGGGAGCAGCCATCTCTTCAGAGGGCAGGGCAGGAGGGGGTTAGTAGAAAGAAGAGGGTGACCAGGGTCAGGGTCAGGGTCAAGGTTATCAGGGTTGGCTGATGAAAACAATGAGGCTATTATGTATTGCTTTTCTGGGGGGTTCCACTAGGGATGGAGCTCAGGGCCTTGGTACCGAGCTGTATCCCCAGTACATTTAACATTTTTTCATTGAGACAGGGTCTCACCAAGGTGCTAAGTTGCCCAGGCTAGGCTTGAACTTGTGATCCTCCTGTCTCAGGCTCCTAGAGGGCTGGGATCACAGGCCTGTGTCACAGGATTTCTCTTATCCTTACTTCTTTAATGGGCAGATCTTAGGGAATGTTCAGGAAAGAATATGCCACATGTGTCCAACCTGAAGCTCACTGTTTTTTTTATCTTGCTCTTTAAGAATGTTATAACAAAAACCTCCAAAAAGGAAGTCTTAGTTTTTATACACAGTTATTATATTCTATATTTTATATGTGGTTCGAGATAGTTCCTTGTCATACACAAAAACAAGGTCAAAAATACGGTAGGTCACAGGTTGAACACACCTGGTCCACACAGGTAGGACAGGGTAAGGAGAGAGGAGAGACAGAGGAAGCTTGTTCCTGGCCTCTAAGCCTAGCACATCTTTGAAGCTGGCTCAGGTCACCATTCGGTCAATGACCTTTGGGGAGAACCCTTCCTATAGTGCTGGGTGACCCCTGGCTTGGTTCCTGGGAAGCACACGGAACTTACGAAGAAGGTGTGGTCTTTGAAGGTAGGCGTCTCTGGGGTGCCCTGGCTGTACATGGACAGCCGTCTCTGCAGTGCCGCTGCCTTGCTCCCGGCTCCCGAGGATGGGGTAGTGTCCTCCACGTCAAAGGGGCTGCAAGAAAATTGTCTCTGCACCGGTGCATGGGTCAGCATTGCCCATCACCCCGACGGCAACCTCCACACCAAGGGTCGCCTCGGTTTGTCAGAAAATAAATCAAGGTAAACCAGGCCTGGTGGCACAAGCCTGTAATCTTAGCACTCTGGGAGGCTGAGGCAGAAAGATGAAAAATTCAAGCCCAGCCTTGGCAATTTATCGAGGCCCTGGATTCCAGCTGCAGCACCATAAGAAACAAACAAAAGCAAACATAAAGTAGAGCAGAAAACTGAATCCTGGCTCACCCGAGGGACCACAGGTGGTCAAACTCCAAGCACTAGGTATCTACGTGTCTTTTTCCTCATGAGTATTAGAAATACAAACATATTTGTGTTTTCCCCAGCCCAACGTAACAAGACACTGAGCATCTGTAAAATTCATTGACCTACGTAAGGCTTGCTGCTTGAACGACAGAAGTGATTAGCAGATTCTTGTTCAGTTCCAAACAAAACACTCAAGAACTGAATTCCTTTCATTTCAGTTAATAGAGCCGCCTGTGCGACTCACTGACAGTCTGTTCACAAGGACCGTAATTTTATACATATTACTGGATGTTGAATCCAGAACCTTCATAATGAGTTATGTTCCCAGTCTTTTATTATTATTATTTTTTTAATTTTTAAACAGGGTCTTATTAAGTCACTAAATTGCCCAGGTTGGGCTGGAATTTGTTATCCTCCTGCCTCAGCCTTCCAGAGTGCTAGGATTACAGGCTTGTACTGCCCTGCCCAGCTGCTGGTAACGTCTTAATATCAGAATCATCCATCAAGAAAAGTGACCTTGCCTTTGTGATGTTAATGGTCACAAAGAAGAGGAAAGGGGCAGGCAAGGGGCACGGACACTATTTCCATGACAGAGCAGCAGGGTTCTGGCGGTGTGCATACCTCACTCTGATTTTTTTTTTTTTTTTGGTAGTACGGGAATACAGCCCAGGGCCTTCACACTGAATTATGTTCCCGCTTATTTATTTCTGGTTTTGAGACAAGGTCTTGCTAATTTACTCAGTTGCCTTGGCTGGGCTCGACTTATGATCCCCCTGCTTCAGGCTTTAGACTCCTGGGATTAGAGGCTTATACCACTGGGCCTAGTCCACTCTTGTTTGAAAAGGAGGCCGACCATAAATATTAAAGTATTTTGTTATCACCAGAGGCTTAACGCCACACTTGTGAGCTGATGGCACAGACGGCGCATCATGGCCTTTCTCTCAGTGTGACTTTGGAAAGTGATTTTACGTTCCCACACGCACACCTGCCCTTTGGAGATCGTGCCTTGCAGTCAGTGGGTGGAGGGGAGCAAAGGAGACCCCCGCCTTTCCGAAGAGAAGCGCCGTGTGCCACAGAGACACAGCAGGGCTTCTGAGGGCAAATAGCGCATATCAGGCACTTGTTTTTCCGCACATTCGCTTCCTCAAGAGCCGGATTTCGCTGCCCTGGTCTTGGTCCCACCGCAGTGTGAAAGCTCTAGCTACTTCTGCTGAACCTCTGCTTCCTGCCAGGCTTTCTGCAAGTTCTGACTTGTGTCCACTGAGCACGGGTGAGGAATACTCCTGCCGGGTAGCCCGCTGGGGCGACTTGTGCATCTCCATGGCCTTTTCCAACAAAAACACCGAACTACCGTGTACTTAAGTGCTGCCGCACACCTTCCTGCCACAGGCTGTAAAGGCCAGGACTGGCCCCTCCTGGCCCGCCCTATTTCAGGCGTACCTTGGCCTCCGCTTCAGCCTTGCCCAGTACCCTGCAGCCTCCGGGCTGTGTTTCTCCAGCCCGGCCAAGCCCCCACCCTGCTCACACTCACCATCAGACACTGATATTTCAGCAGCTCACCCTACAACAGGCAGGTGTTCTCTCCTTCCCAGCATCCTCAGGGCACCTCCTCTCTCAGATGATCCTGGCTTGCCCTCTCTCCTTCCGTCCTCCATCACTGACTGGCTCATACTGAGCTCCCCCCTCTTCCTCTCCAACTCTTTATTCTTTCTTTTCTTCATCACACATTCCTAATTACTAGTCACTGGGATCAGGTTTCAAACATACAACAGTGAATAGGACATCCCTGACCCGTGGGCCTTCAGTCCTGCCAGAGGACAGTGGTTCCAGACTCTTGCCCCCTCTTACTCGCAGGACTTAGAGTAAAAAGCGCTTCTGCATCACCTTTTCAACCCTTTCCATTAAGCTGGGGATCGCATGGCCTGGGGCACGCTAAGCATGCACTCTACTGCTGAGCCACACTTCCAGCTCCCATTAACATTGTGCATGTGTGCGCATGTGTGCTCACACTCGCACACAATCCTTCCTTTGTCTTGGGAAGTTTCCAACAGTAACACTGTTCCTTGTAAATCCCACAGTTAAAAAAAAAAGGCCAATTTCTTTTACGTGTGTGTGTGTGTGTGTGTGTGTGTGTGTGTGTGTGTGTGTGTGTATGTGTGTGTGTGTATGTAGTGAGAGAGGGAGGGAAGGAGGCAAAATGAAGTAATTGAAAACAGCAAGCAGAAGAGAAGAGGCAGCTGTGAGCACCTAAGGTCCAACTCTGCCCTGGGCACACCAATACCAGGTAAGCCTGCTCCATAGCCTCGGGCTGGGGACCCTGAACATGGGACGGACCCAACTGAGGGCCAGCTCCTGGCTGGGAAGAGTCCACGGAAGGAAACTGACAAGGACCACTTACTACCAGGTGATCTCCAGGTTGAGCTTGATGGTGCCCAGGTCGTTGATGTCCACAGCCACCACCTGTGGGTGGGCTGCGAACAGCTCCTTGGTCTCACAGGTGACGCTGCCCACCAGGATGTGTGTGGCCAGCCCCTTGAGTTCGGTGACCTGGGGGAGGAGAAAGGGAGGATGTTTTAGCCCTTTCTTTCTTAGCCAGTTGGCACCTTTCTTCCTGAGTCCCATCTGGAGTCCAAGGTGGATCGTTCAAAAGCCCACTTCACGGCCACTGTGTCCGTGCCCTAGTGCAAGTGGCTGTCCTCATGGGAGCAGGTTGAGAGCACCAGGAGGGAAGTGGGTCGGGATAGGCCCCAGAGCATCACCAGCTGTGATACCCGGACAGCGGTAGCCCTTACCTTGATGGAGATGAACCCCACAATCAGCGGCAGGAGGACTGTCTCCTCCCCATCCCAGCTCTGCTTGCCGTTCACTTCTATTCTGCCTTTCAGTTTCCACCTTTGCCGGCCATACTTCATGAAGATCTGGGGGACATCGGATGTGCTCAGTTCCTGCTGTCCCCAACCCATTTTCAGGCCACAAGTTCACAGGAAGGGAAGTGAGGCAACTGATCCCTCCTCCTCATCACCCCACACCCTGTAAGGTTCTGGGTTCCTGGTGGAGGGTAGTGAGTGGATAGGAACATTAGACAGAAGAAGTGGGGGACTTGCTAGGGAACAGTCGTTGCTCTGGGCCCTGAGGTTCACTCTGGAGATACCTCTCCTTTGTGAGCTCCATGGATATAGCAGCCATTGGGACTAATTCTCCATGGGCCCTAGCTGCTTTATTATTTTTTAAGTTATTTTGGGGGTGGAGCCCAAGGTCTTCACACTGAGGTATATCCCCAGCCCATTTTAATTTTTTTATTTTTTTTGAGACAGGGTCTCACTCTGTAGCCCAGGCTGGTCTTGAACTCACTGTGGAGCCCAGGCTGGCCTTCGACTCACAGCAATCCTCCTGCCTCAGCCTCCCATGTGCTGGGATTACAGGCATGCGCCACCACGCCCGGCTTATGTGGTGCTGGGGAATCGAACTTGGGTACTTGGTGCTTGACTTAGCACTTGCTGGGCAAGCACTTTAACCACTGAGCCATTCCTACAGCCTGTTTTTAGTTTTGATTTTTAGACATGGTCTCACTAACTTGCCCAGGCGGGGCTAGAACTTGCAATCCTTCTGCTTCAGCTTCCCACAGTGGTGGGATCGCATACCAGCACCACTAGTCCCAGCTCCTTAGATAAGATTCCATGACTCACATCCAAGTGGCAATCAGATGCTACGAATACATATAGCCCCCCTTCGGATGAGGAAGGGAAGTTGAGAAGAACTTGGAACCCTACATACTCTGGGGGGACCTGGAACGCTAACTATTCTGGGAAGAGGCTGTGTTAACTCTCCTTGGTTAGACAGCCTGAATGACTCCAGAGGAAGAGAACGAAGTGACATTATTATGTATGCTCCTTTTCAAAGTGAGAAGGATAAAAGGCTTTTGCTTGTAGGGAGTACCTCTGCGTACCAAAAGAACTAGATGCTATTTTTCTTCTGTCATGGTACTTAAGGATTAGTCATGAGCATGGATTTGATCTTGGACCACACACACACACACACACACACACACACACACACACACACACACCCTGCTACAGAGTGCAAGATCGGGACAATTGGTGTGTATGAATGTGGGCTGTGAACCCAATGACATTAGCTGCAGCAGTGACGGGCCACTTGCTTGTGTGGAGAATGGTGCCATCCTAGGAAGAGGAGAGCTCACGGATGAGGACCATGGCATCTGCCTCTTACTCAGAAGGCAGTAACAGCACAAAAACGAACAGCGTCACAAAGTAATTATGGGCAATGTTGAAAGCAGAGAACCTAGTGGAGGGCACGTGGGAGATCTGTACCAGTCTCCAAACTTTCCTGCAGACTCAAAATGTCTTTTAAGAAAAGGCAACTTAAGTGGAGTGAGGTGAAACCCTAACATTGTTTTTATTTGCATTTCTCTGATGGCCAGTGATGGGGAACACATTTTCATGTGCTTGTTGGCCATTTGAACTTCTTCTTTTGAGAAATTCTTTTCATTTTAACTGCCCACTTCTTGATGGGATCATTTATTTTAGGGGGCTTTATGTTTTTCAGTTCCTTGTATATTCTAGATATTAATTCTTAGAAGTGTTACTGGAAATAGATGCGTTACATAACTTGTAATTCATGTATTTACAAAACAATGTTAACTTTTATGTTATGTAAGTTTTTTTACACCAAAAACGTAATTAAAATAAAAGTCATGGGGAAAATAAAGGCAACTTCTGAGACAAAGCAATGACAGCCGCCCTTACCTGCAGCACTCCCTCCCCAAGGCCAGCTGGGCCCTCACTCACCTCGTACTGGTCTCCTGGGCACAGGCGGGCGAAGCCGGCCAGACCTGCAAGTGGCAGAGGGGCATGAGGTGTGGGGCACACTTCCCTGTCACACACCCATAGGGTCCCTTTTCCAGCTCCTCTCCTCGACTGCTTATCCACTGACTTCTTTATCTTTCTTATTCAGCGTAATAGTGCTGTCTACCTTGCTACTGAATACTGGAAGTGGACTGTCATTTCCACAAAACTTGTGACTATGAAAACAAAACCCAGCCAACCAAGCAACCAACCAATCACAATCCAGATCCTTCAGAAGATACGGCGAGATTTTTTTTTAAATGCTTTTTTGGTTTTGTTTGCAGCACTGGGGATAGAGCCCAAAACCTTCGCACTGAGCTGTGTGCCCGCCCATTTTTGATTTTTAGAGAGGGTCCCACTAAGTCACTAAATTGCTCAGACTGGACTCAACTGTCAACTGTCTCAAACGCTGGCTCTCAGAAAATGGTTTCTAAGTAGACTTGCTCTAAAATCCGGTATAAAATCTTTCTGATATAACAGAAAAAAAAAAATCTTGATAGACTCCATGGCCACCTGGTGGGCAGCTCAGGAGTCCTGGCTTTGATCAGTCTTTTTCTTCCTTTCTGTAGATATTTACTGAAGTCCAGTGTGAGTGAGGGTGTATGCCAGACATGGGGGCAATGATTTGGAAATGAGGAAAGATTTCACGGATACCCACAGTTGGGAACAGAATATGGTTAAAACCCACAGGAACGGGGTGGAGTGGGACCTGGGGCAGGGAGGTGGAGGCAGAATCAAGCTTCCTTTTTTGTCCCACCCACCCCTTCTGGAGAACTGACTTAGTCCCAGTTTCTTCATCTTAAAATGGAAATAGCAGGCCAGGCCTCGTGGCGCAGGCGTGTAATCCCAGCACTCTGAGAGTCTGAGGCAGGTGGCTTGCAAGTTTGAGCCCAGCCTGGACATCTTCGAGAGACCCTGTCTCAAAATTAAAAGGAGAAAATAGGCTGCAGATATAGCTCAGTGTGAAGATGTTGGGCTCCATCTCCACAACTAAGAAAAAACATAGATATAACAGTGTCCACATTAGGGGTTGTTTAGAAGGTCAGTAGACGCACCTGACACATAGTGAGTGCTTAGCACATGGTAGTGGAGAACTATGTACTGAGCACACACTGTGTATGACTCATTTAAAGGATGTAAAAAGACAGAGAAAATTAATTCCCATCAGGGAGGAGATAGCCATGGACAGACAGTAAAGGGAAGAGTTCGTCTTTTTCTGCATTGTGCTTTTATGATGAAAAAAATTTGTGATAAAAATACTATAAAAAATTCAGCACAAATATTTGCATTGAACATTTAATGAAAGGCAATATTTATAATGTAACAATTTCAGGGCAGGGCAAGTACCTTACATAGACTATGACCTCAACTATATATAAATGTATCCACAAGAATGATTTTAGAGAAATATGCCCAACTGTTAAAAATAATTATCTCTGGTAGAGTAAGCTTGTGGAGAAAGTTAACATTGGACATTAAACTGTAATGTTTTATTTTTGGAGAGATCATATAATTAACTCATAATAAAAAAGACTAAATGATCATAATATGTTGTCAGGCAATATATACACAGAAAAGGTGGGGAGAGTGTTAATAATTCTAATACAGTTTAGCACTGAGAGGAGTGATTGTGTATAATCTGCATCTTAGGGGTATATTTTTCAATTTTTTTTTTAACATGATGATGAAGAGTTTGACCTGGTGTCACAGGCTTATAATCCCAGCACTCTGGGAGGTTGAGACAGGAGGATTTCAAGTTTGAGCTCTGCCTGGTCAGCTCAATGACTTAGGTGAGACCGGGTCTCAAAATGAAAAATAAAAATAAAAATGAGAGAGGATGTAGCTTGACTTCAATCCCCAATACCACACACACACACACACACACACACACACACACCCCATGATTAAGGTTCTCCTTCTACAATGTTAAAGCAGAGATCACAGACGACAGAAATAGTCCTCTCCGTCCCTTAGGAATCTGATAACGACAGCCTGTGAGGTAATAAGGTGGACTGGCTGGTTCCAAAGCTGCTCTGTGATTCTCACATTCCTCCACAGCAAACACATCCAAAGCCATCTTTTGCTTCTCTAAGCTGCCATCAGCTTCTGGGTTGTTTTTATATTAGATACAGCTTTACGTGTGTGAAGATGCCTGGGACACGTCACCAAACGCCCTGTGTTGTCGATAGGCAGCCTGGTTAGTGGCCTGAATGACCACCGCCAGGCCCAAAGAGGTTGCAGAGACATCTGCAGTTACCACTGTCTATCAATAGGTGGCAGCACCACACTACGCCTTCCGCCTTTGCCCCCCCACGCCTGGCCACTTAGGAGGGGCTTTTGTTAATAACAAGCCACTTAAAGGGCCTTCCTGAGGTAAGAGCAGAATTAAAGAAGTCTGTTTCCACTCATAGTTCTGGAACATTCAGTTTTTTTTTAAAAGTACTTATGGAAGAAAGCGTTGTTGGCGGGCTCTCATAAATCCAAAGCGTGACAGGTTAATTCTAACAAAATCCAAAGTGCTCTTTAAAAACCTACAGATTAGTTTGGGATCTCGGACTGTTTACCAGTGTGATTATGAAGGAAGCTTAGTTGAAAAAAATCTTATCTGGTGTCTTTGCTAGATAAAGATGAGCAGAGGGGAAAATCCTGTGAAGGTTTTTCATTTTTTCCTCTTTTAAAGCCCCAGAAATTTCCTGTCTGAGGAACATGGTAAGAAGGCTTCCTGGTTTTCAGTGTTTCAAAGTTCATGATATTAACGCACTGGGAATCGTTTACAGTGGTCTCTCCGGTACTCTGAAAACGACAGCAATAATGTTTCAGCTTTTATTTTGTGACAGGGTCTCACTAAGTTGCTAAGTTGCCCAGGCTGGACTTGAACCTGTGAGCCCCCTGCCTCAGCCTCCCAGAGTGCTGAGATTACAGGCCTGGGCCACCAGGCCCCTGCTCATCTTATGGAGACATTGTTCCCCTATGTGAACGCTGCTCCGGTCCTGCATGGTCAACTGAGGGGGTCCACTGGGAGGCCACCTCTTCCTGCTCCCTGCCCACCAGTGGGAGGCAGCCTCACCCCTCACCTCCCACTGTGAACTGGTGGCTCATATAAGGTGCAGCTGGAAAACACAGCGAATGGGCTGAACTTCTAAACAAAGGTTATTACAGTAAAAGAAGCATTGACACGAGTTCCCCTCAAAAGACTGCTTTGAACACACTAATCCCACGGTTCTTGCCACTTTTTGAAGCAGTCTGGAAGTCCTCTTTTGTAAGTGTCTTCAGATGCACTGTTGCAGCTGCTGCCTCAATGTCCCGAATTATTTCAAAATGTTGATTGTTCCTGGTCATTACTTTGGGGAAGAACCAGAAGTCGCACAATGCCAGATCGGGTGCCTAAGGTGGATGAGGACACACCGTTGTGATTTTTATGAGCGGCATTCCCCGTGTTTTTGATCATACCTTGTAAAGACATGCAGATAAGAGGGCTTCCAGAGTGGCTTCAGAAAGAGGCAAGAATGATGGGGTCAGTGTGTTGTAACAAAGGAGTGTTCTGAGGGGGACTCACGCCGGTGTGTCTTTACTGTAATTCACTTTCACACATTCACTGTGGTGTTTTTATTTTGGAATAGGGTCTCTCTCTATAGTACAGCATGGTCCAGAACTCATGTGGAGCCCAGGCTGGATTCAAACTCAAGGCAATCCTCTTGCCTCAGCTTCCTTAGTGCTAAGATTATAGGTGTGTGCCACAATGCTCAGTGTACGTGGTGCTGGGGAATTGAACCCAGGGCCTTGCTCTTGCTAGGCAAATGCTTTAACCACTGAGCTATGCTCCCAGCCCTCACTGCACTTTCCGATCACTTGTGTATGTCCACTGGCTGTGCGGAACCCAATGCCAGCTGCTCCTCAGTGACACAGCCCTGTGCCCGGCCTCCCTCTCTTTATCATTTTCCCTTGCACCCAAGCCTGTCCTAGGTATTGGGGTGATAAAAGCAGAAGCGTGGTAGGGCCTGGGTGTTGGGGAAGCCAGGGCAGGTCTGAGACATGCTGGGGGAGGGGTTCCCCCCCACCCCCCACTCCCCGCGTGGGAGAGAAGGCAGAGCTATTGGCGGGGAGAGGCTGGGACGTATGGGCAGGTGAGGCCTGCCTGCCTGCCTTCCCCTTTCACATGGGTGTGGGTGGTACCCTCAAAGGCCATGGAGGAGGTGTTGGGTGGTCACACTAGGTTAAGAAAGTAGGGTGACAGAGATCATTGGTGAGAAAGGAGGATCCATGTTGAGTCTGCGAGACACCCCTGGGTGAGAGCCAAGGGGGCAGAGGAGGAGGCAGAACTCGAGAGGGGGAGCAGCAGCAGAGCTGGCATGTCCTCTTAATGTGGGTCAGGTGGGAGCACATGAGAGCCCAGGGCCCTAGGATCCAGTTCCAGGTTGACACCAGCTTCCTGTGTTGCTGCTGCTGGGGCCCCGTCACTGAGCTTTGCTGGGACACACATCTCGTCTGAAAATGGAGAAACAGTCCCACCACCAAAATGGGCCATGCGGGACTACAGCGAGCCTCAGAAACAGAGAGACTCGGTCCTCTTGCATTCCCAGGACTCGTAAGTCTCTGAGACCCAGTTAGTGAGTAGGGACTGCACAGGCGTCCCGCAAGTTCTCAAAGAACACTCGGGGTCCCTCCGGGGCTCTGTGGACTCAGAGTTGCTAGTAGGAGACCACAGCCGAGCAGCTCTGAGCCACCTGTTTGGGGCAGGGCCCAGAAGGAAGAGCGTGGGCCAAGGATGTGGGATTAGGCCCCCATAAGCCCCATTAGTAGGAAAGCCAGCATCAAGTCCTACATGTAACAAAGGGACCTGGAGCCAATATAGATGTACTAGAGAGGAGGACATGGCCCCTGGGGAGGCCAAGGTTGTTTCTGCCCCAGGTGTCCCCCCTGGGAGGCTCTCAGGTAACTGTGCTCCTGAGTGAGGGGACTCAGTTAAAGTGAAGCTCTCCTGTGGGGCGTCTCTACCTTTCTTATTCCCTTAATTGCAGAAAGTAGACAGAGGTGATTAACTGTCATTAGCAGCCCAGGGATCAAGCTGTTAAAAACCTCAGAAAAAGAGACATGTAAGTACCAGCCCTAGGGGCCAGGGGAGGGGGGAAGGGGAGGCGGGAAGATGGGCCAGAACCTGAGAGGGAAGTGGGCAGCCCGGCCCAACCTCCTTGGGCTGTGCCACAGCCAGTGGAGGGGTGTGTGTGTGTGTGTGTGTGTGTGTGTGTGTGTGTGTGTGTAATCCACTTCTTCAATCTGGTTTCTTTTTATTCTGAAGACACTGTCAGGAATCAATAGGATTTCTACATTAGAATTTCTGCAATACACACGCCAAAGGCACAATCACCTGTGGGTTTAACAACTGGATTGAAAATAAAAAACCCTGATAGGTAGTTTACAGAAGTATGAGGGTAAAGGGACAGTTTAATTGGTGCCATCAAAGCAGAGGGACAAGTTTGGAGAGTGAGAATCCTGTCACCAGTAGTGCCTGCAAGAAGTCAGTGGCAGGGCCAAGAGGGAGGGTTTGTTTTAGAAGAGAGAAAGCCCAAACCACACACCCAACAGCTAATTATAGCGCGCAGGCCTTGTTTGCATCCAACTTACACAAACAACTGTACAAAGCCTTTTTTGAGACATCTGGGGCAGTTTCATCATGAACCAGGATAACAACAAAGGCTTGTTAATCTCATTAGCTGTGACAAGGTGCCAGCCCTCAGCATGGCACTGGAGGGAGATGGCCCTATTAAGAGACGCAGACAGACGTACACGGTGGCACAGTGACATGGCGGGGTCTGATGCCATCAAAGGATTTCCGTTTCATCAAAGAGAAACAAAGAGAACAGATAAGGCAAAGTGGGGCAAAGTCTTGCTCATCAGTGAATTGAGGTGAAGGGCTTCTGGGGATTCATGGAACCATCCTGCCCCTGTCGTCCGTATTTGCAATTCTTTCTATATATATATATATATAATGTGAAGGTGAGAGGAGGCCTGGATTTACTCCCTCCCATAAGAGGACTCCCGGGCACAGGGACAAGGTTACCTTTCATCTTGATGGAGAACTCCCCCAGCAGGCCCTCCAGCTCTGCCTCGATGCTGCACATGTTCTGGAAGAGATCAGAGATGGTATCAGCGTTCCTCCCCTGCACGGTAGCCCCACCATCCCACTGGACATCCCACTGTAGGAGTGAGGGGCATTGACCTGTCTGCAGCAAGCTCACAGTATGGCTTTTGAAACATTCTGAGCAAAACTTTAACCTGAAGCTCAGCAAACAGGTTAATTATATTAAAAAATAGATCTAGAAGGTGGGATATCCTATAAGAACTGGCCTGGGCTCTAGAAATCATGGGGAAAGTCCAGACAGCTGGGTACAGAGACACATGCCTCCGACTTCAGCTTCAGGAGGCTATGGCGGCAGGATCACACATTTGAGGCTGGCCCAGGCAAGGTAGCCAGATCCTATCTCAAAACAAAGGAAAAAAGGAAGGCCGAAGATGGGGTCGGGAGGTATAGAGCTTGCTCAGCATGTGCAAGGCCCTGGGGCTGTTCCTCCGCAACTAGTTGATAGAAGGGACATGACAGGGACAGGGGCTCTTTCGCCTTGATTATGTCCTAATTTGAAAGATAAACAAATAATCCAAAATAGTTCTACTAGGCGTTGCTGGCCCAAATAAGACCATTGTGAAAATGGACAGGGTATTTTTAGATAAGTCTGCAGGACCCTGAGTGTTCATGGCTGTGATGGTGGGAGGTGGCTATGCGGAGACACGCATGTGTCCCACGTCACTGGTGACGCTGGCCCGAGTGAGCCATTCTACAACGTGCACAGATTTGACAACACCATGTTACATACCCCAAATATATATGATCTTCACCTGTCAATATTAAAAACGAAGAGGAGGTCTATGCTAAAATCTGTATGAGGTAAAGCATCACCATGTACACCACGCATTGTCAAACGACTCGGATGGACGGGCAGAGCCCCGAAGGCCAGGGCGAGGAAGGGTGCGTCTGGCTAAGTGGTGCAGACGGCGGAATCTGGACAAGGGTCACTCGTGTTCAACAAACTTGTTTTTTGTGAGTTTGAAATTTTTCTTAATAAAAATCTGGGGCACAGAGGGAGTGGATCCCTTGTGCTGGTGTGGACACCTAGACCCTGCTGCCGTGTCCCAGGTCCCAGGCCCCTTTGCGTGATTCCTGGGGCTGACAAGGGTTCTCTCCTCACTCTAACGCTGAGTGTCCAGGATGGGCGGATGGAGCAGCCTCCCAGCACTGCCTGCAGTGAGGTACACACCCCTTCCCATCCCCAGCACCTGGGGACCTCATTAGTGCAATTCTTGAGTGCTACAGCACACAGCTGTCCCCAGAGAGGTCCTCCTACATCCTGGCCAGCGTGATCCGGGATGTCACCCGTGCTGCACTGAGCAGAGGCCTCCTTCCAAGCCCCAGGGATCTCTGCAGTTTCTCCCTCAGCAGCTGGCCTCATCAAGGCTAGGGTCATGACCACGTGACCACTGCATGGCCTTTCTGTGGGTGCTGACAGGAGTTGTTTCCACTCGGATTTTGGCGTGGGCCAGAGTTTCTGATTTTGCTGTGTGCATGGGTGGTCCTGGGGGTTAAGCCCTGGGCCTTCACACTGAGCTGTGTCCCCAGCCCATTTTTATTCTTGGTTTTGAGACAGTGTCTCGCTCAGTTGCTAGGTTGCCCAGGCTGGGCTCAACTTTGACATCCTCCTGCCTCAGCCTCCCGGAGTGCTGGATTAGAGTCCTGCACCTCCATGCCTGACTTCCAATTCTTATCCGCCTCTGTGTTCTGTTCCTCTTGGCCATTCCAGCGGGACACAGAGAGAATGGTGTCACTTGTCACCTGGAAAGTTCTTGCTTGGCAAAGCTGGAGGGGTGTCCTGAAGACCTAGAAAATAGTCTCAGCGCCATAAACTCTTTTCTCCCTCAGGGCCCGGGGCCCCGCTCTGAAGAAATAGTTTCTAGAAATACACCTATATTATGAGGCTTTCCGGGGTTGCTTCAGAGGCTGAGAAACTTAGGGGCGTCTAGTTTAGGAGCTGATGACACCCAGGCTCTAACCCTTCCACCTCTCACCCGGGCAGCCCTGGGTGGGATATAGGATCCCTTCTGACTTTGTCAGATGCAGCCCTTCCTCCTGCCGAAACTGCCATCGTTGAGTCCTTGGCAGATTCACAGTGCCATGTGCTGGCACATGACCTGGGGTGGCTCTTTCTGAAATGACTTGCGGATGCTCCAGGTCAGGTGGCTTCTGCAGGCTGCTGGTCATGTGTCTATTTATAGGCTCTGAACAGCTTGAGTTCACAGACCCGTGGGGCTGAGGCCTCATGCAGTAGGATGGAACCTCTGGGTCTGCATGCAGGGAGGAGGGACAGGCCAGAAGAGTCACCCCGATATCCACAGACCTCTCCCACATGTAATGTGCACACACATCATGTGTGCAGAAGAGCAGCCAGAAGCTTGCCAGTAGCAGCTGTGATAGGGACACTGATGGGACTCATGTATACCTCCTGTCATTTCATTCCTTGTGGTCAGCTGAGGAAAATCTTTTATGTTTTAATTGCTCTGGAGTTTTAGCAGTTCTTAGAGCCACTGCCGGATCATGTAATTTGGTGTGTTAGTTAAGCAATGGTGTAGTGCTCTGTCACACAGTTGATTTTTCTTTAAAATATTTTGACAACTGTATTGACAGTGTTAAAATCATTGTATGTCATTTTTCTTTGAATTTCTATTTTTATTTTATACATAAAAACATTATTCTGAGCCAGGCGTCATAAGGCATGCCCACAGTCTTACAGACTCTGGAGGCTGAGGCAGGAATATCGTCTAGCCTGAGCAAGTTAGTGAGACTCTGTTTCAAAACAAAAACTAAAAAAAGGCTGAGCAAGTAGCTCAGTGGTAGCGCACTCCTGGGTCCCATCTCTAGGACTGCCAAAACAATAGCGAGGGACAGAGTAAGAAGACACTATCTGGAAGCAGGAAGTACAGGTAAAGAAGAGCTCTGGTTTACGTTGTGAACAGACACAGACGCGGCTCAGCCAGGAGGCAGCTGTGGTGCCCGCAAAGCCACCCTGGAACCGTGCGCAGCAGCTCTGGGACTCATCCCAGCCCGCGGCACTGATGACCTCATTCATGAAATGTGACCTCTGAATCAAGACTCAAGGGATGGCTAGGAGTGCAGCTTTAATATTTCAGTATTCGCCAAGACACGGCTATCAAGTGACTGCAGGGGGGTCGATGGCCTCCTGGGTCCCAGAGGCATCAGGAGCCAGGCGAGCCCCTTTGGCTTGTGCTTCTTCGTCTCATCTCCTTTAGAATAATAATAAAAAAATTCACACATGCAGTCATAGGCAGTAGGATTGCTGCCACACAGCACTGCCACCAGAGGTGCCCCCGGCCCCAGGATCTGCTCGGCTCCTAGGGTAAAGCCACGTTAGGCACTGCAGTGATCAAAACCGGAGCCTTGTGACGGTATACCATTCTCCTGATTGCGCCGTGGCATTTTTGCTGTCGTAGCTGTTGAGGATAACGCTAAAACCTCACTCCTTCCAGGCTAGTCAAAGCTGCGGCCTGCCTGTTTTTTTCCTTTGACTTTCTTTCTGTGTGTGTGGCACTGGAGATTGAACCCAAGCCAGCCCTTTGAGTTGGGCTATATTCCCAGCCCATTTTGATTGTTTATTTGGGACAGGGTCTTGCTAGACTATCGCTAAATTACCCAGGTTGGGGTAGAATTTGTGATCCTCCTGCCTTAGTTTTCCAGAGTGCTGGGACTATGGATGTTTGCCACCATGCTTGGCTAGTTTTTTTTTTTTTTAATTGTTATAATGAAAACATTTCAAAAGGAAGCTTTAGTACTTATAGACACGGACTCTATATCCTATGGTTCACTTGTTTTGGGCCCAAGACAGATCCGCTTCTCGGAGGAAAAGCCAGGGTAAGCACAGCGCGCAGTGCAGGTCGGGCACCCCTGCTAGGGAGAGGAGGAGACTGCGGGCTGCTGGTTGCTCCGCTCCTGGCGGGACCCACACGCCCCTCAGGCCGGGCTGGGTCCGCACCCACACCGGGCAGCAGGTTGTACCTCCGTGTACTCCTTGTGGCTGCGGTTGATCTCCGAGAGACTCTCGCGGGCTGCTTTGCTGGCAGGGGACGTGGCGAAGGCTTGCTTCATTTTGCTGGCACCGTCCTGGAGGCGCCTCTGGATGCAATAAGCTTCATAGAGTTCATCTACCTGCCGGAGCAAAAACAGGTGCGTGAAAGAAGCGCATAGGGCGTTGCTGTGTGCTTCAGGTACAGTATATTTCTGGCCTCTGTGAGGGGAATCGCATAGACGTGTTGTTTTTCTTTTTTGGTACTAGGAAATTGAGCACAGGGCTTTCACAGTGAGCTATATCCCCAGCTCATTTTTGTTTTTGATTTTGAGACACGGTCTTGCTACATCACTGGGCTTGAACTTGTGATCTTCCTGCCTTGGCCTCCCAGAATGCTAGAATTACAGACTTGTATAACTGGGCCTGGCTGATGTATTATTTTTCTAGACAGGTCTATCACTTTTATTTTCACTACTCTGACCAATTTTCTGTCTCAAAACAGATCCTTTTCAAATTAAATGAAATAAAAATGCCTGTCTTGCATTTTCTCAGGGTTCCCACTGGAATTGTTTAGAGTGACCCTTGGGTGGACCTGTTGGTCCCCAGGGGACCATGGAGCACTGAAGACAAGGACCTTCTGCCTGTTGGATAAACACCAGAAGGGGTTGGTTTCACACTGAAGAATAAAAAGACATCACCACTTTTTTTTTAAGGAGTCTTGTCACATTGTCACAGGTGATATTTACACATCAGATCCAGCATCTTTGAAAAAGGGTTTGGGCTGTTAAGAATTTTGTAAAACTTCTGCTCAATTCTACAGAAAGTGAAGGTGTTTAATTATTCTTAAATCTGGCTAAAACACAATGGTCAAAACTCAAACTCAACACTTAAGAACTCAAACTCTTTGTATGTAGATTATACCACAATACTCAAAATTGAAAAACAAAAAAAGACTTTCCCCTGCTACCTCTGTACACCCAGCTTCTAAATAAAAACATATTAAAAAATAACTAGCGCTCATACTAATTACATCAACACCATCACTCAGTGATTCAAAGGAAGTGCCTCTCAATCAGCTGAAGAGGGCTCTGTACCCCAGGCCACTGACACATGGGGGCTGCTGGTCCCCTGTAAAAGTACAGCACAGCCCCATCACGCTGAGGTGGGAAAATCCTTTCCCAGGTACCTGCTGATGACCTGAATCTCTGTAGTCTTGTACTGTCTCCGGTTATCAACATATCGAACAAACTGCAGTTAACCACAGATTTTCAGGTAGATAAGAAACAACAGTCTAACCCAGTATCAACTGCAGCAGAGGAACCTGCTACTTCTAAGAGGCGGTTACCTGCTTGGGACTGCATGAACTTTCATTTTAGGACAAACTTTGTTCCCTCAAAAAGGAGCATCACTCTGTAGTTCCAGAAGAAGGTGACATAGAAACAGCCACTGTGCAGGTAAATGTCAGTTGCAGTTTAACACTCCTCTTTGTTCACAGGCAAACTCTCAGCTGCTTGCTAAGGAGCCTTGCTACCACTGGTTGCAATATGACAATTTCCCACGATCCGTTTCTCCATACATATGTCAATGAGCCTCCCAACATTAAGAGACTGAAACTTTTCTTTTGGTTAAAGAATTCTTTGTTGTTGCTTTGCTCAACAATTCACTCAACTTTGACCAGAAGTTCCAAATTCTGACTTGTCTTTAGTCTTCTAGCCAATGGATTTGCCTGGATAAGAGGAAAGCTGAGTTGCAAGGCTGGTAT
The DNA here is from genome assembly GCA_004027205.1 of Ctenodactylus gundi. Classification (NCBI taxonomy): domain Eukaryota; kingdom Metazoa; phylum Chordata; class Mammalia; order Rodentia; family Ctenodactylidae; genus Ctenodactylus; species Ctenodactylus gundi. Next base: position 152,285 of record PVKB01003709.1, read on the forward strand.
ATCTGTGGATACGATGTTTCGGTGGTGACTGGCACTCTCTTAACCCAGCTGAGCCTGCCCTGTTGCACTGGGTAGAATGCAGAAGCCCAGGCCCTACTCTGAACCCTGGTTCCACAGGTGAAGGGTGGACTAGGAACTTGAAATTTTAAATAAGTGTGGAGGATCCTTCTGGTGGGGGAGTTGGAAGCAGTGCTGATATCTCTTCAGGTGTGGACCAGACACCTTCTGATGGATGTTGTCATTTTAATGATTGAGTTTGGCAGCCATAGGAGCAATGTCAGGAGTACTAAGTAATAAATAGCTTTTGAAGTAGCAATGTATACCAGCCAAAGCATACACACATATTTACATTCATACAAACCATATTTAAATCTCAAGCCCGAAAAGATTCCTAGGGCCATCTGTATTGAATCTGTGCTTTTACAGAGAGGAGACCTGAGGTCCACACCACGTGCAGAGCTGGGACCAGATCCTAGTAGAAAAACCTGCTAAAGTCCCAGGATCCCCCTTGAAAAAGAGGCTGATGGTGTGGGTGGGAAGTGGGATTTCCAAGGCTTAGCTGCCCCCACAGGCAAATCTTCCCTAGTTACTAGTAATTCTTGATAGTGTCCAGGACCAAGGGTAATAGTCCTGTTCCTACTACACTGGCTGGATTGTCAGTGAAATATTGATAGGGGTTGGGGTTGGTTCTCAGAGATATTGAAACCAGGGCAGTTGAGGAAGAAGGAAAGGTTCCAAGATCTTGAGAAAGTTTTAGGAAGGCACATGGACTGCTTTCTTTTGATAATTAAAAGGCCTTTGTGAGGGAGTTTATGGGGAAGCAGACGGTATGTGAGGTTAGAGTAAAGTCAGTCATGGATGGAGTTTTCTGTGGGGTCAGGTTGGTTGGATCTCATCTGTACCCGACAAAGCTTGGCCCCTCTCTGCCAGGCATCATGGGAACTCCGTAGGAAGTGCTTGGTGAATGCCCAAGAAGCTGGAGCAGAGCCCACATGGTGTCGGGGAATTAGCTGCTAAGCCTTTTGTCCCTGATTCGTGCTGCCTGCTGGAGACGTTTGCGACTACTCAGCTGGGCACTCAGCAACATGAGAAACCTTCTGGGTGCTACACTCAGGATGCAGAGGGATCCATTGTCACTAAACAGCTCAATAAAGGTGACAGGAACTCTGATTACCTTGCTAATGTGGAACTCCAGGCGTCGCATGTATCTCTCGATTGCTTTAATTTGCTATAAATCAAAACACAAAAAGTTTGATAAGGTTTGTCCATTCACAGATTAAATGTTTCACACTAGTGAGAAGATTTTATTTTGTTTATTTTAATTTTATTGTCTCCTATGTAAAAGTACCAGAATTCTGTCTCCTCTCTCCTACTCTTATTGCTTTTTTAAAACAGATGTTCTAATATAAATATGGAAAGTATTTTCAAAAATATTAAAAAATATTAGATATTCTAAGGGATGAAGTTGAGTTTCACAGTGGGGTCAGCCTGTGGAATGCACTGGATTGCTGGCAGGATAGGAACTTATTGAACTATAGTTAAAAATTTTTAATAATAATATATGTTACCTGCCCTAATATGGCTTCTTGTCCCTTTACATTTTTGTGTCCCTAAAATTGGGGTGCGTTATATAGTCGGTGCAGGCCAAGTGGCAGCTGCCTGTGCACACTCACAGGTAATCATATTTGCCCATGTGTTGTCCCTGAGTTATTACTAGTGTCACTACCTGCATTTACGTTAATTGTCCTCTAAAATGTCTTTAGAAAGGACAGACTGTAAATCAGCACTGGAATAAAGTTGTGTACATCTAAAGCACAGAAAGAGAGCAACATCACATATTAACTAAGAAGAAAGAAATCTGTCCAAATTGGCTTAATACAGTTGTGTCAGTAAGAATAAAATACAAATTTTAAATGACAAGTGTTTGTGTTTAATTGAGCCATTTTTATTTTCTTAGTGGCTAAAAGTTAATATTATATTTTTAAATCAAAGATGTATTGGCTTAGATGAAACATAATAGTTAATATTGGATTACAACCCAGAAAATGGCCTCCATACACTGAGGAAGTTCTCAAACTTATTAAAAATACTGACAAACTCTACAACCCGGTGGTTCTCTATGTGTGTGTGTGGAACTCGGTATCAAGCCTAGGGCCTTCTTTTGTTTTTCTTTCTTTCTTGCTTTTAAAAATATTCATTCATTTATTTATTTTTATCTTGAGGCAGAGTCTTGCTAAGTAGCTAAGCTGTCCAGGCTGGGCTCTGACTTGTGGTCCTTCTATTTTAGCCTCCCAAAGTGCTGGGGTTATGTGCTAACACCACCAGGCCTGGCCCGGGTGACATTTTTATAGAAGTGATCTTAAACACTACTGAATCTGCAGATAAGAGTATTTATTTGTCATCCTCATTAGATAAGAGCATGAATTTTTCCAAGATTTCAAAAATTCTTAGGTCTCTAAGATTTTACTTCCCTGCAAGGGCCTCTTTTTGACAACTGCCTAAGGACAGAGTTTTGTCTTTCAGTGACCCCCCAACGCAGGATGGTGACTCACCTTGTCTAGGTCATACAGCACACCCTAGAACACAAAGGAATACCTGGATTAGAGCACTTCCTTCTCAAAACTGCCACCAAAATTTCTGCATTGTCTCCAAATAATCTAGCCCTACAGAGTTCAATTGGATATTTTGACATTTGCTTAAAAAGAGCAAAAGTATCTGCCTGTACTTTGTGTTTCTAGAATTGCCCCCAGTCCTCTCTACCTCTTGGGGGCTGTAGGGTTTCTGTTAGCTTTGATCTCTGCTTGCCTGCCTACATGTTGAGGGCCGTGTAAATTCATGTTCCTACTGAAAGCTTTAGAAAAATAACTGATGATGGGCCTCGGTGGTATAGCACTCGCCTAACATGTGGGAGGGCCTGGGTTCCAACCTCAGCACCGCAAAAACAGAAGCAAAAACAGTAAAGAAATACCACCTGCAACAAGTAAATCAACCTAAGAATGAATGATGTTTACATAAAGTGTAGTCATGGTAGATGTGTTAAAAGCCACTTGGTTTCTAAGAAGAGTTCTGGGGGGTGTTGTACTTTCCGTGAACTGCTATTCACGCGGGCTTACTTCTGATGTGTGCAACTTATGCACAATCCCCTCTTCCCCCACTGAAAAGGTTTTGAGGAACACTTGATCCTGGCAGAAGCCCCTCCATCTGTTCACCATTGTTCTCCAGGGAGAGGCATTAGCTGCTCTTGAGAATGATCAAGGTCATTCACTGGCTCTGAAGGTCACCTCCACCCACCCTAGAAGCTCTACCCAGATGGACGAGTTTATGTTCTAACATTAGTTTTGCACAGAATGTCTTAAAGCTTCTTATTAAACTTTTAACCTGAGCCTTTATAAAGGACAACAATATACTTCTCAGGCCATAACCTAAAAAGAAGGTAAAAGAGAATAGCGATCCATGTACATCTGCACCTTGTGGATGTTTCTGGAGCTTTCTGACTTGTAATTTTGAGGTATGACAGCATTTGGGGATGAACCCAGACATTTAAAGTAGTGTTGGCATTACAAGCACCTCCTCAACCACATACGCCTTCACGTTGGCATTAGAAAAACCTCTTCATACTGGCCCAAGGATTCCTCCCATTTCTTACCCTCAGCCTCCTTTCTCTCCCTGGCACTGCTGATTTCTGTTTTTTTTTTTTTTAATTGCAGGTAAGAAAAACTTACAATTTCTGATTTCTGAATGTACAAAATGTATGGTAGAAAAACTCCAAATTCTCATCCTTGTTATTGGCAGGTGGTAGTGTCTAGGGGAGTTCTCAAAAAGTGATTTTTCCTATATATAAAGTTTGTCTAACTATAAACATGCTCAAAAAATGCTGAAAATTATTAAGAATACAGAAGTAAGGAAAATTCCTTTCTTCTTTCTAAAATACACGTGAGTGCAGGGAATCCATTGCCTTTCAGATGTGCTTTCCTTAAACGTGCCTCTCCATCCCCATCCAGTAGAAGGAGCTACCCTCCCCTTTCCACACCCATCTTCGTTCATTGGCATACTAAAGACCGGGGAGTACCCACCAGGCGGGAGTTCCTTTTCATGTCTTTTAACTGAGCCATCAGCTTGTCCAGCTCTGTCTGGTGGACCTCCAGATACTCGCTACAAAGACAAGACAGAACCTGTGGTGAACATTCATTGTGCAGGCTCCTGGTGGGGTCCCTGACTTTCCCTTCCTACAGGGGGTTGAGACCTTGAACATAGCTCTGTAGCTGAGGAGCAGGGAAGAGACTCTAGGTTTCCCTAGTCTGTCAGAATTTGCAAAACCTAGCAGCTTCTTGTCACCTTGACAAGATACGTAGGTGCAAAAAATGCTCAACTTCATTGTAAACCTTAAATTTTGCACTTATACATATCAATAAAATGGGAAAAAAAACTTAGCAGCTTCTCCTGATACTGCCTGGCTGGTCAAAAAGGAGAAGCCTTGTGACATTGAAAGCCCAAAAAGTAAAAATAAAATAAAATAAAATAAATAAAAAAACACCAATGATGAGGGAGGGACATGGGGAGACACTGACCAGGTCAGCCCCAGGGCCAGGCTCATAGGATTCTATCTGGCTAAATACAGTACTGACTGTGGCTGTGACACGACATACTTGAGAGATTTATTTGGGACAAACAACCCCTGAATTTACTCAGGAAGTTGAGGGCCCTTCCTTAGTAATTCTAGAATGGATGTTCTAGTCAACCGTTATACAAGGATGATCAAAATGTAGGATTTTCAATTTAAAAATTGTTACACTAAACGACATATCGCAATTAATACCCTTCAAAATGCTCCCCCTCATTTTGAATACCCCTGTCCCATCGTTCTGATCACTGTCTGAAGAGGTACTAGAGGTCGTCTTTCCTACGTGTCTTTAAGAGGTATGATCAAGCACACTGCTGGTGTTGCTGCCAAGTGCCACCCAAAGGAAATGTGGACTTTTAAAACATAATGCTGCATCCTCATGTACCTTATTCACCAGACGTGGCAATGTGTAACTTCTGGCTCTTCCCAAAGTCAAAATGACCATGAAAAGTCAACATTTTGAGTTAACTCAGGACATTGAGGCTGTCAAGATAATGCAACTAAAGAAACTTGTGGTAGGGGACTTTCAGGACTGCTTCAGAAAATGGCAAGAGAGATGGGATCAGTGTGTTTGAAGTGAGGGGTGGTATTTTGAGCGGAATAATGGCACTATACCTTTTACTTATATATATATATATGTACATATATCTAATATATATATATGTATATATATATACATATATATATGTATATATATACATATATATATGTATATATATATATAGTGCTGGAATTGAGCACAGGAGTTGGAGTTAAGCTATATCCCTAGACCATTTTTTACTTTATAGTTAGAGACAGGGTCTTGCTAAGTTGCTAATGGCACAGGCTAGGCTTGAACTTGTAATCTTCCTGCTTTGTTTTCCCAGAGTGCTGGAATTATCGGCCTGTGTTAACAATATGATCTTAAGCTAACATTCATTATGGTTTTTTTTTTTTTTTTCGATCACACCTCTTATAAGTGAGTTAGCACAAATACATGAGTGTCTCAGTGTCCCTCATTGACAGGGATGTGATGTAGAATCCCAACACATTTCACGTCTTTGGGACCCATTAAAGGCTTCCCTGATTACAAAGCAAGAATGAAATACTGACTACAGATGTAGCCATTAAATGAATAGCCTCCTAAGCTAGCTTTCTCCTGGTCGTCTTAGAAAAGAGGTCATGTTCTTACTCAAGCCCATTCTTCAGGGCCCTGTAGACCTCTTCTACTCTCTTGGGCTGGGGCTCCTTGGGAGGGCTGCTGTTCTTGTGGCCTAAATTGTGCATTTTCTTCAGCTTGGCTTGGGGCTTCTTGAGAGCAGACGGATTTTCGACGAAGGAGTTACATCTGTGGAAAAAAGAGAGGGAGCACATTGTGGACCTTGGGCACTAGGAAGATTTGACCACAGCCATGCCTTTGAAATCACCGTGGGTTTCTTTCAGCGTCCTTTGGGGAAGGTGGCATGTCCTCATATACTAGCAGAACTGAGCCACCCTGCACTTTGTTGTTTGATTTCAGATTGGTTAAGTGCTGAAATTTGAATGTCTATTTTTATTTTTATAGCCAGGGGATCGAGCCCAAGGCCTTCACATTGAGCTACATATTTAGCCTATTTTCATTTCTTATTTTAAGACAGGACCTCACTAACTCGCTAAGTTGCTAACTTGAGAAGGCTGGGCTTGAACTTGCAATCCTCCTGCTTCAGACCCCCAGAGCTCTGGGATCATAGGCCACCAGGCCTGGCTTGAACATTTTAGTACTGCACTGAGGCCTCATAGGAAACCAGAGATAAATGTTTCCCGGTGGAAATCACAAACAAGCAGAAGGATGCAATCCAATTAAGAGAATATGTACCCCATGCAACATCAAACGCAAACCTCTTTCAGTCGCTGAAGCTATGAATGAGACATTTTTTGATAAAGGGCCATACGGCTAGTTGTACATGGTGTCGAAGGAGAGCACACAGAGGAGCATTGATAATCTTGTTTACAGCCTTATTATTACGAGATTATGTGTAGGTATAGCTGATAAAATCCAACATTTCTGTTACCGGCAGACATCAAACTTATAGCAGCAGCAATGCTGATGACCCCAGAGGACCCTCTGGTTAGAAGGTCAGCAGGCCAGTGGCTCACTGGTCGGACATGGAGACCTCAAGGGCTCACAGGTGTCTGCTGTGTCTCTACAAGTCGGCCGGCAGTGGTGCTTCTCTGCCACGATTGCACGTGCCAAATGGAACACTTTGGTTAAAGCACAAGGGCCCTTGGAGGGGAAGACCTTTTTTGTGATACTGGCAATGGGACTTAGAACCTTCCTATTGAACCTGAGTCTTTATTTTTATTTTTAAGACAGGGTCTTACTAAATCAGTAAATTGCCCAAGCTGAACTCAAACTTGCCTCAGACTCCCCAAGTTCTGGGATTACAAGCTTGTGCCACTGGGTCCTGCTAAGACCCTTATATCAGACACGCTGAAGGTAAACTTTCAGTTGCCCGCCCACTACTGTGCTTTCCTCTTTGAGGCAAAGGAGAATCCAGAGCAATGAGGAGACGAAGGTGTGTGGCCCTTGTCTGAGTGACATCTGCTTCTCGGAGTCAGCCTGCAGAGGACAGCCGTTAACCTCTGTGTAACTTCCTACCAAGCAATGTCCCAAGTTAGAAGGAGAGGTCTGCACAGAGATAAGCCGTCTTAGCCTAAATCAGCTCTCTTCTGCAAGGAAAGTGTTCTAAATGATAGAAAAGGAATAGCAGCACTTAATTTGGGTATATTATCTTAATGAAAAAGACATTAGGCTAGCATGCATATGTGTGTGTGCACGCATGTGTGTGTGGAGACCCATTCAGGACCCGGCAACCTGCACCTCAGCTGAGGGCCCTCTCCCGCCACTTGCCTGGAACGCCTCTCCTGAAGGCCGCTGAAGCCGGCGAAGGACTGGCTCCGAATGATCCCATTGGGCCCGCCGGGCGAGGAGGTCTGGGATCCCACCAACATGATTTCAGGGAGTCTGGTTGGCAGGCCTGCAAGACAGCGCAGAGATCCCGGGAACTCACAGGCAGGTTCAGGCAGAGTGCTCCCAACACCAGTCAGCAATTAAGAGGTGGGACAAGAGGCCAGGTGACTCATGAGGGCAGTGACATCATGAGGGGAGACTCTCTCCTGGAGCATGCTCTTTTTAAAGCTGGCCTGTTCACCTTCAGCTTTTATGTTTACAAAGAGGAACCCACCTACCTAATCACACAGAATTACCAATCCCTTTGGGTATCCTTCAGGATTTTTTTTTTTTTTTTTTTTTTTTTTGGTCAAAGTTCAACCAAGTTTCCCCAAAGACAAGAACTTTCCCAACTTTAACCTCTGTCAACTACAATAACATGTGACTAGGCCATCTCTAAGGTCCCTGTAGGTCCCCTGGGGCACCCAAAACAGCCACGCCTTCAGCTGGAAGTCACAGGGTGAAAGACAAGGTTCCTTCTCAGATGAATCACCTTACATTGGGCCTCTTTTTCTAACCTCAAGTAGGTTTTGAAAGAGAAGACTGTGCCCTGTCAGTGTAGGGGGGCAGGGAGACAAAAGCTAGTGAGGGTGCGTTTACAAAAGAGGTGGCAATCTGGGTGAGACAGGAAGACAGGGGAGAAGATAGAAGGGACAGGAACCAGCAGTAAGGTCTCCTCCCTCACTCTGGTGGCTGCTGGCTCCCCTAAACACCCCTGAAGCCAGCCTGATACAATGTTCACCACAACCTCAGGGGATAGAAGCCCAGGGTGAGCACCCTGAAAGGGCTGTCGGGGAGCCTGAGGCCATTCTGCCTCGTGACACTAGGCACAGTGGGCACACACACCCTTGTCATGGCAGGTGACCCGCAGAGAAACAAAGAAAAGCTAAGAGTGTAGGGCAGCCCCTCCCCCGACGCTGAGGTTTATCCAGCCCCCTCCCTTCCAGGAGAGAGCAGCTGGGGCTTGTGCACATTCTTGCAGGGCACAGGGGACTCCCTGGGCAGTGGACCTGTGGGTGGACAGTGCCCTTGCTCTTTGATTTGTGTGGATCAGCAGAAGGGGGGACTCAGGTTTTGGGGCATTCTCTTATACTTAAAAAGTAATGAAGCAGAAGTATATAAAGGCAATAAACGTCATACACAGTACTTGGGTGGCTAGCAGAAGGCACGTGCCAACAGGCTGCCTCTGGTTACTTCTCCTACCCTGAGGCTCAGCAATGATGCTAATTCCTTTAATTCCTCAATGAGCTCCTGGCACAGGCTCAGCTGGTTACTAGGTGTGTACATTTTCTTAAGGACACTTTCTTTTGCCTGTCACCGAATCACGTGTGAACTGCTCATGAATTTTGGAAAGCACTGTGGTTTGTGCTCTTTCTGTACACAATAATCTTTTTTGGTGACAGGGGATTAAACTCGGGGCCTCACACACGCTAGCCAAGTGCTCTATCATTGAGCCATGCCCCCAGCCCTGTACTCAGTAAGACCAGTCACCCACCTTCAAGTCTCAATTGACAAAATTTTATTAGGATTGCGCCTCATTCTGTAAGTCATTGTTGAGTAGTTCTATGAGTCATGCACATTCTTTGATCACAAAGACTCATGTATTTAAAATATTCAATAATATCATCATTTGGTACTTCCTAGAAATTCTATTTTTTAAATCAAAAGGATTTTTTTCCCTCTTATCCAGGAGATCTGAATGAAAACTCAGGCATTCGGATTCAATGAGTAGAGGGTCTGATTAGGGTGTGGGAGTTTTAAAATGTTCAGCCAAGTTTGGAAACCAGCATCATTGAGGTTCTGATTATACCTACAGTTGTATCGTGATGAAGTTAAAGAGGAGCGAGAACAACAACAAAAAATCATAAAGAAAAGATGCTGGGAAATATAAAACTTTTGTTAAAATATTCTACTACAACTTACCAAATGCAACTTTAAAAACTATGATTTGGTCTTAAATAAGCCCCCTTCACGGTCTTACCGAACAAATTGAATGCTGCAGAATAAAACCTGTCCCTGATTGTGGAATCCTTTTCTCTCATCTTCTGTTCTCATTGCAGGTGAGAAGGATTCTCAAAGAACAAATTAGGATTTGCGCCTAGTTTTCTCAAAGAACACATCAGGCATTTGCTCCAGGCCCTATGGCTGTAAGTAACCCTCCAGGAAGGGGAAAAATCCTCAGAAACTTTTAATTAACTTTACGCATGCAATAGATGACCACTAGGAAGGTGTCTGGGAGCTGGGCCTGGTGGCAAAGTCCTATAATCCTAGCACTCTGGAAGGCTGAGGCAGGAGGGAAGGAGGGCAGGAGGATTGCAAGTTCAAGTCTGGCCTGGGTGATTGAGCAATTTAGCAAGAACCTGTGTCAAAATAAAAATGGAAAACATGGTCTGGGGATACACCTGAATGTGAAGGTGCTAGGTTCAGTCCCCAGTTTTCCCCTCCTTCCCCTGCCAAAAAAGGGAAAGTGTCTTAGGATGAGTGGTTTTAGATCATTCGTCTGTTTTTTTTTTTTTTTTTTGGTCTTAGGGACAATCATTATCAGGAAAGAATCTCGCGAGGGACAGGCTGAGATCTCCATGTTGTCATCAATTTCCCTGAAGACTGACAGATGGCAGACCACCTGAGACACATCACACACATGCGTGCACATGCACACACACACACACACACACACACACACACACACACACACACGGAGCCCGGCTGGTGGAGAAACAAAGAAGGAGGTTGGGCTGGGTAGGACAGGAAGGGTCAAGGAAGAAGGCACAGACCATATCTTTCTCCCAGTTCTCTACTTCTGCCATAAGGTAGATTTCTCCACCTTGGGCCACAGGCCTGTAATCCTAGCAAGTCTGAGACCAGCCTGGGCAATTTAGTAACTTAGTGAGACTGTTTCAAAATCTAAACCAAATGGGCTGGGGATTTAGCTCAGTGTGAAGGCCCTTGGCTCAAGTACCATAGGGGAAAAATTCCAGCTGCCCAGCCCTGCCCCAATTGCAAGTTTGTCATCATTCTTTTTTCCTCTTTCTTTCTTTCTTTCTTTCTTTCTTTCTTTCTTTCTTTCTTTCTTTTTCTTCTTTCAAGACAGGGTATCGCTTGGTAGTCCAGGCTGATCCTGAACTCACTGGTGTAGCCCAGGCTGGCCTTGGACTCAGGACAACCTGCCTGCCTCAGCCTCCAGAGCACTGAGATTATAGGCATGTACCACCATGCCCAGCTTTGTTTTTCATATTTCTGGCCACCCCACTCAGCACTCCATGTGTTGAGCTGCTGTCCCTGCCTCCTGCGAAGGGCCAAAGCTTACTTTCTTCTCAGCTTCCAGCAACGCTATTCCTAAAGCTACTCCTCCTCAGGGGTTAAAGTCTTAGATACACTACTCAAGTAATGTGTATTTTAATAGCAGGTGGTCAATCAGGTCTTAACCTAGAGGAAGGATTGGTACAACTGTGGAATCACTGCTAGTACATGTGTAAAGCTGTGTGGCATTTTGGAGGAAATTCTGACAGTGTCTTTTAAAGAGGTAAATCACACTTATCCTTTGATACTTCATCTAGAGGAATAACTAAGAACACAGAGGCACATACATCACAGGCAATGTTCGTAAGGTCGGAAGTTGAGAATGTATAAGTATCAGTCACTTGGGCTGGGGTGTAGCTCTGCGGGAGGGCACCTGCCCCGGTATGCACACGGCCCAAGTTTGCTCCCCAGTAGTGCTCCCTCACAAAAGCCATTACGGGATGGTGGTAAAACTAGAGTGAATCCCACGTAGCAGTTAAAAAGAAGATACCAGAGACAAACAGAAAGATCCCTTGAAGAAGTCAAGGAACAGAGTCATATGATATCAGGAATGTTACAAAAAAAAAAAACTATTGAATAGACCAGTTCTGAAAGTGTATAGACTGATGATCCATGGGACTGAGGGCATCAGCAACATTTTAATATTTCCTGAATTTTAATAATTCTCACAGAGGAACTCTCATGCATTATTCATTGGATGTACAATTTCTTTTTTGAAATTGCAGACGCTTGGAAGTGGAGGCAAGATAGCTCATATACAAGATCAAATAAACTAACTCTGTTGGGTAGCAAGTATATTTAGATAGTGATTTATATTTATAAGTCCTGCAGAGGGAAAATATGATTCCTGAGAAACAAGGCATTAAGTTTCTCACATTCTGGTCACATTCAAACAGTTGGGATTCCCACTTGACGTCCTTAGTACCAGTTCTGAGTTACATAACACCTTCATTGTTTCCATCTGCAAATCTTTTACAGCTGACCCCCCAGTACATTACTAAGGTTCACCAAACATGGTGTCTAATAAGCAAGAAATTCCACAACACATCAATTTACCTGTGCACGGTACTACTTACACCTGCTGGGGCTTTGAGAAGAGTTTCTGGTCTCTCATTTATTGGCTTCTCTCCTGAGCTTTCTGAGAATTCTGGCTGAACTATTATTCATTTCTTAAAGTTCAAAATCCTAGGCCAACAGTGAAGCTACCCTGGCACGGATCTCCTATGTTGGTTGTTGGAGGCTTGGCTGTCATACTAGCGGTTACTCCAAAGGAACAATGGGAACTTTCTAGAAAGAATCCCATCACTTTGATGATGAGTTGACCAGCCTCAACCGTTCTCAGCTGCACCTGGTGCCACAGGCCTGTAATCAGAGCTGAGCTTGTGGGACAGAAGCCGGGAAGCCACAGCACTTTTTTTTCCTGATTCTTCCTGTGACCAAAGCAGCTGTTTTCTCCCCAGCTATGCAGTGCTAAGTCACAGATGCGCAGGCCTCTAATCTCAGCCCTCTGGGAGGCTGAGGCAGGAGAACTGCATGATCCATGGAGAGATGGGACTGAGGGCATCAGCATGGCCATTTAGCTACTTAGTGAGACCTTGTCTCAAAATTAAAGATAAAACATGGGCTACAGATGCAGCTCAGTATGAAGGCCATGGGCTCAATCCTCAACCACACACACACACACACACACACACACACACACCCCCTCTCTCTCTCTCTCTCTCTCTCTCTCTCTCTCTCTCTCTCTCACACACACACACACACACACACATACCCAAACACATAGAAGGTGTTACATGTTCTGTTCTAACCATGATGACATGGTACCCTGGCCCTCAGAGGAGGTAAGGACCTCAGCCTGCTGTAAGCACCTGGACTGGGTTGAGCAGAAGCAGCTCATCAGAGCGGCCAGTGGGATTTGGGCAGGAGCCCTGAGCCTGGAGAGGAGGCAAGGAGGGGAGTAAGGCAGAAAGGAAGAGACTGACGGATCAGGACATCACTGCTCAGCCCACCAGGTCTCATGCTGTGGTTAGAACAGAAATAACAGGTAGACTGAGGTGATTTTTTATAAGATATCTTGTGGCTTATGATGATTATCTTAAAAAAAAAAAACTCAGTAAACTAAGACGCATTGCCATGAATCTCCTTCCAAATCGTCCCCCTTGCTTCTAGCACACTCATTGCATTGTTCTTGCCACTTTCTGAAGTAGTTCTTGGAGTTCTCTTTTGTGAGCAACTTTAGTTGTGCTGTCCTGGCTGCCTCAGTGTCCTCAGTCAACCCAAAACGTTGATCATCCATCGTCATTTTTCACTCCAGGGAAGAGCCAGAAGTCACACAGTGTCAGATGTGGTGAATAAAGTGGATGAGGACATACCGTCATGTCTTTATGGGCCTGCCCTTTCACTGGATGGTGCTCAGAAGTGGCATTCACTATGTATATAAAAATTATATGAACATTGCATCTTGTAAAGAGACTCAGGAAAGAGAACTTCCGGAACCGCTCCAGAAAGTGGCAAGAAGATTGCGTACTTGCAGGGAAAGGAAGGATTTTGAAAAGAATTCACAGTAATATGTCTTTCGTTGCAACACATTTTTAAACTTTAAACATTCACCTTATATTTCAGTCACACTTTGTATGATGAAACTTGAAGAGGACATTTCCAGCCTCCTGGACCACTTAGAGATACCTTAACTCTGAAGACTAAAAGGTAGCATCCATCTTGGCAGCTGGACCAAGGGATGTAGTTGTGAAGGACGCACAGCAGGGAGTTCCCTGGGCAGCAGGCCCTGAGGCCGTGCCAGCACTGCCACACAAAGAAGTAGCTCAATGGTGGAAGACCTTGGAAAGCCGAAGCTAGGTAACAGGTCTCCTGCCTGTTACTTTTATAATATGGATACAGGATACCTTTGGCTTATGAAATGATTTCTTGTGAGATGGATTAACTTATGTTAACAAGCCTTTCTCAGACTTCATCGGTTCTGCTGTAGGACTGAGGGCTGGATGTGCTGAAGCAGAATTCAGATGGCCTTTCACGTTTGCCAGGTACAAGTGTCCAGTTGGTTCTGAGTGGCAGTGTGGAGGGACTGACTGACACGGGAGACCGTGGGGACCTGCCAGGTCAGCTGGAAAGAATGCTAACATTGATAATTAGAGTCGAGAATTCCTCAATTCAAGAAAAAAAAAAGAATACTGAAATTCATGAAAGGAAATATAAATTGTTAGATTGTTCTTGGCTTTTATAGGCATAAAGCACTTTCTTAAATCAGGAAAATCCAGAAAATGAGGAAGAAGGCGGGATGGGGTGAGGGAGGTAGGGAAGGAAGAACTGTACTGGTTATATCACCCAAGGAACCACCACCAGAGTTCTGGTGTTTCGGTCCCTTCAGCTCTTTCCTTTCCATGTAGAGTGGAATAATTTGAGCATACTGCACGTGTCTTGCTTTTCCTATTATGCTTGGTTTGACTGCTCTGCATAGCAGTTTATAATTAGCTTAGTTCTTCAATTATATGTACTATTTTGAATAATAATAATAATAATAAAATCTACTAGTCCACATCATAGGTGCTTTCTCTTTGTGGTTTTAAGAGACGGCAGGCTGGGTCAAAGGCAAGGGCAAGCTCAGCATAGATGAGGCCAGGGCTTTGCTGCAGGAAATAAGGGAGCCTGAGCACGTGCACAGTCTCAGGGCATCAAATATCGAGACATGAAAAAAAAAAAAAAAGAAAAACACCTAAGAAAATAGCTACATTTTTTGTCTTAACCCTTATGGTGTATTTTTAAAATTTACCCAAACTCCCTATTTAATTAAGAACAGAAAAAGGTAATTGTGACAGATTCTTATCCCTGCTAGAAGCTATGGGACAGACAACTGTGGTTTCTGAGCAGCCCTGGTAAGGCTACTGCCGCCTGTGGTAATGTACTGCTCATGGAGGCCAAAGGTCAACGGAGAAACAAAGAGCTGTCAGGGTCGCATGAAGGAGCAGATGCTGGGCCTGGTGGTACAGGCCTGTGGTCCCAGCACTGTGGGATGGTAAGGCTGGAGAATTATGAGTTCAAACCCAGACTGGAGAATTTAACAACTTAGTGAGACCCTGCCTCAAAACAAAAACAAAAAAAAATCGGCTGAGGGTGTAGCTCAATGTGAAGGCCCTGGGTTCTACACCCACTACCATTACCACCACCACCACCACCAAAAAAAAAAAAAAAAAAAAAAAAAAAAAAAAAAAAAAAAAAAAAAAAAAAAAAAAAAAAAAAAAAAGAAAGAAAGAAAGGCAGGAGACTTTTGGGAATGATGGGAGTGTCCTAAACCTGTATTGTGGTGACAGCTGCACAGTTGTAAAAGTTGATCAAAACTAAAATTGGACACCAAAGATGAAGAAGTTTTCTAGCTTGTGAATTATACATGGATAAAGCTGTTTAACAAAATTACTGTGGGCTTCTAGAAAAAGTTATTATCCTTTTGCAGGAAGAAGTGTCAAAAAAAATCAGGACTTGTCAAGGAAAAGCTGAATGGCTGAGGACCTGCTTGCTTTCCCGAGTTGTCCTTTGTCCCAGCCAGGCCACGTGAGACACGCCCCCAGGTCTCGGTGCGCTTTCTGAGTCATCCTCCCTGCCTGACTTGGGGGCCTCCTTCCGTTTCTCCAATCACGCACCCTGTTTACTCTCCCCCATGTCGTGGTCCACAGCAGTGGTATAATTCAGTTGTCTACAGGAAGCACATGAGCCAGTTGGAAATAGCCTGCTGTCCCAAGTCATTATTTCAGATGGATCCTAAAAATATGTGTGTGCTTATTATATGGTTTCAAGGGACCTATTACAGAACAGTTGACTAATCTTAAAAAAAGAGAGAGCGTGGATATATTTAAGCCACTGCCTTTTCTTTTTTCTTTTTAAAATGTATAGCTACTTTAACATAAGTTAAAGCAATGATAGCATTTGCTTCTCAGTTGTCAGTGTGGTGTGCTCATCAAGTGGTAAAAACACGAATGACACACATTACACTGATATGAAGACAGGTGATGGAGTGGAAGAAGGATGTACAAGACAATTCAATGCCGCTTCGCTCCTCAGCGAGGAAAAAGAAGAACTGAGCTCCTTAGTTCCATCACGGATTCTGCATCTGAAGAATAAAGGTAGTAATTCCTCCCAGGTTTAACCAGGAGCCATTGTTACATTTTAACTGAGTTCACAATGTCATTCAATTATATGATCCCAAGACTAGTTGGGTCTTTTCTAAACCACTTTCCCAACATCCCTAGAAATGGTGGGACTTCTGCTCAAAAACACAGAAGAGAGACTGGGGCATACATAGCTCAGTGGTTAAAGCTCTTGCCTAGCAAGTGTAAGGCCCTGGGTTTGATTCCCTAGCAATACATAAACTGGGTCTGGTGGCACATTTCTGTATTCCCAGTACTAAGGAGCCTGAGGCAGGAGGACTGACGTGAGCTGGACCAGCCTGGGCAGTGAACTCAGGACTGTACAGCAAGACCCTGTCCCATGAACAACAGCAACAAACCACAGAGGAAACAAGGATGTGCTTTATAAAGAGGTGAAGCACCTGAGAAAAACAAAGATTGCCACATAAAGATTTGTTTTCGACTAACCTTACAAAAGCAAAAGAAGAAAGAGAAAAAAAAAAAACCTAATTTCCAGGGCATAGGGAAGTAGCCCATGGTAGGAGCCTTGCCTAGCTTGGCCAAGGTCCTGTGTTATATTCTGGGAACCGACAGAAAATACTTTTTACAGTCTCTGAAAATGAATGTCAATGCTTTTATTTCCATGTTTCTACAGTTCTGTCAATGAACATATATTAACTATATAGTATACATGCTTTGCTGGCAGGACACTGAGTTGCCTAAGATCAAGGTAGAATATAAGCTGAGCTCTGCGCAAAAACTGCTTAGTGACCTAATTGGCTGAGCTACGTAGTGAGTTCAGGACCAGCCTAGACTACAGAGCAAGAACCTTTCTCAAAACAAGAAAGTAACCCCCGCCAGCCTCTCAAAACAGAAACCAAAACTTACTGGATAAGCTAATATGACTGCACAAAAGTGGATGGGAGAAACACCAGGAAGTGACACGTCACATGGCACCTATTTCTCTGCCCTCGAAGGAAAGCAGCTGGACAGGGGCCCAGCGTGTAGACCTGGAGTGGGACAGAGCCAAGTCCAGTTTGGTGCCTGCAGTTCTTAGTTGTTTAAACTTAGGCATGTGACTTCTCTGAATCCCAGTGGACTCATATGTCTAAAAAGACTCACTGATCAGAAGAGTTTTGTGAGGTGCTAAGGAGAAAATCTACACAAGGCTCAGTATGAACTAAGTCTTAACAAAGCTAGTTGTTAGTAATTGAGAAAAGTGAGGAGTGCTCTCAAGCGAGAAGATAAACGAGACAGGGGCAGCCAGGAAGTTTCATGAAGAAGCATTCTAGCTATGTCTAGGAACGAGCTTGAACAAAGGACATGAATGCAAAAACAAATTTAAGCAATTAATCTACAGTGACAGGTTTAAAAACAACAGCAACAAAAAAGGGTACTTTGGAGGCCTAGTCTAGGAGTCAGTTAAAACTAAGAAACCTTCTGAACAGTTTGAAGTGGGCAGAAAAGTTGCAGGAAATGCACCACAAGCTCTCACCTTCCCCCTCCCAGATGCACCATGTGTTGACCTGTGCCACATTCGTCTTCGTCTTTCCCTCACCATGTACACATCTATACGTTGCTTTTCCTGAGTCCTTTCAGAGCCAGTTTTATATACATACTTATTTATATTTCCTCCTCTTTATTGACTAGTTTGCACACTCAGTGTATATTTTTTATGAGCTTGGAAATTCACATTCACAACCACAGTCCAGTAGTCACTATTAGGAGATTTAAGATTAATACTAATACTATCACCTAAGTATTGACATTCGGTCCCACCAATTGTCCCAGCAGTACTGTGTATCTAGTCACTCCTACTCTTTCTCCAAGTGCCAATTTAGGGCCATAGTCTGCCTTTATGTCATATGTCTCTGGTTTTATTTTAATCTGAGGAGATTACTTGGCTATTCTTTGTTTTTGATATTGAAATTTTAATAGGATGTGGCAAATGTCAGATCAGTTGTTTTGTAAAATGTTCCCTAGTTTGGCTTTTCTCATGAAGAGACCCTGGCTGTAATGCTTAGCGGGGACCCTGAGGGGGTGTGCTGCAACGAGGGCTTTCCCCAGTCTCGGTGAGGTTAAGCCTTAGCAAGAGTCTCCTGCTAAGTTTCTACTTTTGCTTTTGCAATTGATACATATTTGGTAAGGAGGCACTTTGAGGCTATGCCAACATCTTGCTGTTTCTTTAACCCAAAACTTTGAGCATTCACCAGCAATTCTTGCCCAAATCAATCACTCCTGTGATGGCGGTGAAACAATACTCTTTGAACACCACCGTTTCTTCTTATGTGGGAAAGGCCTTTTCCTAGCCCTTTTATTCATTCTTATTGTTATTCGTTATCAGTACAGACTCACGGATTCCTATTTCAGTCAATGGGATATAATCCGTTACCTTAATTTTACGAAAAGCCAACTGTTCCTTGAAGCGTTTTCTGGGCAGCAGCAGAGCCAGGGAGACCACATTTTGTGAACTACCATACTGGTGGGAATCAACATGTTCAGGGACTCGCTTGTACTGCAATTATTTTCTTGAGTGTCTCACCTCCTTAACCAAGTTACATCCTTTCTGTCTTTGGAAAATCCTTGGGTGTTCAGTAAGGTAGGGAAGACATGGGCTCTGCAAACAGGCTGAGTCAGGTTTCATTAGGATCAGCTCTAGTTCTCTAGGCCCCTATTTTTCTTCTCAAAATGGGAACGACAGTTTCCTGTGTCACCAAGTTTGTTTTGAGGAGAAAAGGAGCTGACAGCTGAAGGGCTTAGTGTAGTGATGACCTTTCCCACTTACTAGAACTTGCAGCTTGAAGAGATGCCCCACTTTGGGCCATCAGAAGGCGTGTGCTCATCATAAACCCACACATGTTTGTCAGGTGAAGAGACACACAGAGATGCAGGAATTTGACATTACTTCTCTCTCTTTTCTCTTTTATCTCTTCTCAAAGCAATGACAGCAGAGTTCGGGAAGCTATTTTAAGAGTCTGGCTGAGTCATTTGAGGAGTATAGAAGAAATGTTAATAGCGCATCTATTCATTGGGACCGTCAATTGGAGGAACTCCTAGATAATTGACACAGTTTCAGCCCAGGGGAGAATGAAAATTCTGTTTCTTCTTCCGTTCTGGTGGATTAAATAAATGCAGGGAGTAGCAGCTGGCCTCATGATAATTAGGAGAGAAATGATTCAGGACATAAAACTCGCTTAAATCTCTCGAGGGGTTGGGTTGATTTTGACTAATGTTGTCATCACTCATTTTAAAATGCAAAGTCTTGAACACTTATAGACCTTCATTTGGCACACGCTACACATCAAAGCAGTCAGGAGGAACAGGCATTTTTCACTTAAATGATGGCTGAAGTTGTTTGTAATAATAAGTAAATGTACTTTTTTTTTTTCCACCAGTAAATCCCACAAGATCAAAATGGAAGTGTCTCATGGGATCATGATTTTTGAAGACAGCTTGGCTGATCCTGCTGAGAGAAAAATACACCCACCACGAAGCCTCATTTTTTGATCAACAGATTAAAAAACAACCCTCTGATATAGAAGCAAATCAGCTCCGTCAGGCATATCTGTGTGCAGCCTGATTACCCGACAGCCTGACAACTCATTTCTAGCTAATAGCAACCGTGGCTTCCTTAAAACAGCATCAAAATGACACGGTGTTTTCTCTTCTAAAATAGCCATTTTCCTAAGCTCGTGCTTTTTATTGTTCTCACTAGAACTGAGATGTGTCTTTGGAAATCTTAAACAGAAAAGGCACGAAGTTCTCAGAAAAAGTGCCCCCAGTGTTCTGGGAGGCGAAATTATACCCGTATGCTCGGTCCCTAGCTCCACGTGTATGACAGCCGTGGCATTGGAAAATGCTGGAAATGGAATGTAGCCTACATTCCATTTAGAGAAGAGATGGGAAATTATCCTAAATGAAAGCTTTTCAGAGATGTCCTACACAGTCAAACTCAGATTTTTTTATAGGGCCAACTAGTTCCTCTCTGCCCATCTTAACAAGTAAACTGAATCAATAGAGAATTGATGGCAATTATGTGATGTCAAGTATAGTTAAAAGCAATGACCTGCACTGGGTGTGGTGAGACCCAGGCCTGTATTCCTAGCACTCTGGAAGGCTGAGGCAGGAAGATTGCAAGATCAAGTCCAGTCTGGCCAACACAACAACTTGGTGAGACCCTGTTTCAAAATAAACAAAAAATAAAAAAGGTCTGGGGATACAGCTCAGTGCAAATGCCCTCAGTATAATCTCAGTAAGTACCACAAAAATCAAAAACAGAAACAAGGACACTGACTTGATTCTGTAACGGCACAAGATCATGGCCTTTTGGCCAGGAGGCTACAGTTAAATCCTTGTATACAAAAGTACAGCAATGGACTTAAAACTGAGGCAGTCCTTTCAAATTTGCGTCATCATTTTATTCCTGTTGTTATGACAACCCTTTGAAACGGCAGCACTTCAAACCCTTCGCATTCGGGTGTCTTATTATAGACTTGAAAAATAATACATGAGGGTAAGCAGTGGGCTCCTAGGGGCTTAGCAAAGGGCCTGTGACACCAGGACTCGTGGAACCCTGGCCCTAGACCATGTGCCTCAGCTGTGGTGCCCAGTGCTCCCTAACTCTGTTCTTTTCTACCTTTATCAGCAAAGGAAGCGTGAAGAGCTTTGGTGGGAAAACCCTCACAGACCCTGTTCAATGGCTGCCATTTTTGAACAAGAAATTCTTTCATGGCCATAGCTATCCTGTTTTCCTGATGACAGCCTGTGTCATGTAGCTTTGAGGGATCAATGAGAGGGTAGTTCTGATCGATCTCAGGTGTTTGCTGTTGGCTGCCTCAGAGATTCACTTGTGTGAATGTAACTTTCTAGAAAGAAGACTTCTCTTGAAACAGAACTAGTATGAAAATTGATAGCTGATAAAGCGATGTTGGTGTTGGCCTGAACCTGTGGCATGAGTTGGTGCATGTCCCCAATTTGATTAAAAAAAGAAGTGTTTGTTATATTGATTATTTTAATTTCATTTAGTATCCTATAAACAGGAAGCCATGTCTACTAAAGGAAGGAGTTAGACGAATGTGGTTATTTTCCAGTCACTGTGTCTTAATAGGGAGAAAGTATTTATCTGTTTCTTTTCTTTTCTCTTTTCTTTTTCTTTCTTTCTCTCTTTCTTTCTTCCTTTTTTTTTGAGACAAGATTTTGTTCTGCAGTCCAGGCTGGTCCTGAACTCACTATGGAGTCCAGGCTGGCCTCAAACTCATAGCAACCATCCTGCTTCAGCCTCCCTAGTACTGGGATTATAGGTATGTGCCATAGCCAGCTTTATGTGGTGCTGGGGAATTGGACTCTGCCTTGAACTTGTTAGACAAGCGCTTTAATCGCTGAGCTATTCCTCCAGCCCTAATTATCTGTTCTGAAATAAACTTGTTTAATAACGTTACCTCCATCCTCCTAAGTTTGTGGTGTTCTGAAATCACCTGAATGGTTATTGTATAAAGTATAGCTCACCAAAAATAAAAAAGATCTGTTAAACTATAACAAATTAAACTGCAGCTAAATCCTGTGCTAGAGGTCATTCTGGGGTCCTAGGAGGAAAGCATCACTTGTGTATGCATGCCCTGTGAGATGCCAGCAGTTTCAAAATTGTCTTCCCAGAGGCCCATATACATGTTCTCTGCATGGTAATTTTAGGAAATTAAACTGCTATAATAGGGACAGTGGCTTCATTACTGATCCTTGCTTTTCATACCATGAGTTGACCACATGCATAACATCTGCCGAGTTATTTTCGGTTTCCAGAACCAAATAGTGATCATCAGAATGCAAAGCAGTTAGGTATGGCTGCATGCAAGTGCTTAAATGATCCACTAAACAGAAATGTATTCTTTATTACACAACAAGGCTTTAAATAATGGCTGACCATCCCTGTGCCATCCAAAGGATGTGAAACAGCACCAAGGCAAAAAGTCTGTGCAGTCCTTAGCTTCAAGGTCCATGTAGTATGAAGAAAAAACAGATCCTTATTTATCCAACACTAGATTCATCAACCTATGAAATATTCCTAACACTGAGACAAAAGAATGCATTAGTGGTTTATTTATGTGGGTGTGGAACGCCCTACTTCATGGACTCTGAGCCCTGAAGGCACGGCCTCATTGCCTCTCCTCCTGGATCGCCATGGAAAGCCCCCAATCCCACCAAACTCTTTCCTGGCCAGGAGGGGGCTTCTAGTATTTCACCTCTGCAACACTTCTGCAGGTTTACTGTCCTTGCCCAGTCGACCCAGATGAGAGTCACTTCCAGAGCAGGAAATTGAGAGGATGGAAGACTTTTCCCAAGGTTCCAGGGGTCCCTACTCATCCACTTCACTCCTTTTTCCCCCTATTTTGCAGTTCCGAAGATTGAACCCAGGGCATTCCCACTAAGCTACATAGGGTAGCTTTACATTTTTTATTTTGAGACAAGTTCTCTCTAAGTTGCTAAATTGCCCAGCTTGGGCTTGAAATTGTGATCTTCTTGCCTTTGCCTCTCCAAGCGCCGAGGTTACAGGTGGCCCCGCCACTCCTGGCTAAACACCTCTGTCTCACTTCCTTTAGCCAATGCTCTTACTTACGCTCTATTTGGGTCACCCAGGAACCGTGTGCATTCTTTCTATTTTCTGGGGCTTAAATCTCACTCTACAACACTTGGCAGTCAATGCAATGGCTGAAATCTAAGGATGTCTTCCTAAAGTCACTTGTATATGTAAGTGATTGGGTCAGGAGGGCACTGTAGCCATCGGTGGGTTAGTTTGTCCATGACATCCGGTGCTGGTAGGAGGTGGGGCCTTGTTAGCGGGACATGGCCTGGAAGCGTTTAATCTACTGTGTTGGCTCCTACCTGCTCTGTCTGCTTCCTTTCCACAGCATGGCGAGCAGCTGTCCTCCATGCTAAGCCTCTGCCATTGCAGCCTACCATGCATGAACTAAAACCTCTGAAACTGTGAGCTAAAATCAACCTCTCCTCCTTTAAGTTGTGGGTATTGGGTATTGTGTCCAGTGAGGAAGAAGATGACTAAGATACCGGGTTTCTGCCCTGAGCACTGCCCTAGATGGAGTGTCCTGAATGAGTTACTTGACAGCTTGAACTCAACTGCCTCGTCTATAAAATGGGAATGGTGGAAGGACCAACCTCATAGGTTGCTGGGAGAATGAGGTGCGTTAGCGCGTTACAGAGTGCTTCATGCAGTAGATACACATTCCCTAATCTTCCCACCACTCGTAAGGATGTGCTGTTAGCAAAGCTTAATAAAGTGTAGGTTGAAACTTCCTATGATTCTCCTAGACGTGAGGCTTCGAAGGAGGTTGCTTTCCTGAGTTTTACTTGGGACTCACGCTCTTGTACATGTCTTTGCAGAAATCTCGAGTGTGGGATTAGCAAGCCAAATGAGGCTCTTTTAGAGAAATAAGAAATACATGTATATAGGGAAAAGAAAGAATAGCTGGTTTTATCTAAAAAAAAAAATGTAGTTGAAGCCAGGTGTGCCTGAGTGTACTTTTCAGCACTCTAGGAGGCTGAGGCAGGAGGATCGCAAAGTTGAGCCCATTTGGGCATTCTAATGACTTAGCAAGACTGTCTCAAAATAAAAGTAAATCAGTAAATAAAGGGCTGAGAATATAGTTCAATGCAAAGGCCCTGGATTGAATCCCCAATATTATAAAATAAACAAACAAGAAACAAACCTGCAGCTGGTATATAAAATGGTGAGGGATCTTAGAGAATTTTACCACTATGCAGGCATTTTAAAGAGATTTTCTATGATTTTTAGTTCGATGCCTGCAGATAATAGCCGCCGGGAACACTTCGTGTTTTGAAGGAGGCTTATAGCATCTTGCTCGGCTTTGGCATGGAACGTAGGGGAAGAGTGAATGTGGGTGGCGAGGAGAGAGCACGTGGGATGAGCAGAATCCAGACTGAACTGGACACGGTCTTTCCAAACTGACATGCGTGCACGGAAGAATGTACTTTGAACCCCAGGAGGGGAAGGATTGTTCTCTGCCCTGAAAATGCCTCTTTGGCAGGGTGGACCTATTGTCTCTGAGTTGGCATCCCCAGAGCAGATGTCCTCCAACTGTTTCAAGAGGGGGATTCTGGGTGAGGGCCATAGCGTGGACAGGTGGCTGCACACAGCCGGTCACTGCGCCTCCTGCCCTCCTGCCTCTCTCTGGAGCAGGATCCTGATGACAGTTCTGCAATTAATATTTGCAGCAGGAAATGGTGGGTATTGGATTTCCCAGCTAGGTTTTGTTAGCTCTTCCAGAGTTAAGGAACACAGTTCAAGGAAAAGTGAATGTTTTGGCAAGTGAAAGAGCACCCCAATTTTGCACGTAGCTCTATCAATTGCTTTCTAACTGGGACAGTTCCATGCAGTCACAGCTCTAATTAATAGAGGGCCTTCTGTTACCAGGAATCTTCAAGATTTCATAGCTGATGTCTTTTGCAAAGAGTCAGGAGGAATAACAAGTAAGAATAAGAAAAAGTAGCAGGATTCCCCCGTTAAATACAAACATGTGCTTAATGTCAGGCTACATGTTCAAGCTAAGGCCAGCTACAATCAATTTGACTGTGACCCTGCCTTGACAGCTATGCTGAGGTGGTGCACCCCTAAAAATAAAAGATACCAAATGAATGACAGTTTGTGTGGTTATTGGATTAAGAGAGAGTATGTAATTATGTGCGCACACATACACACACAGATGCACATAGAGTTGTGTGGTACACGGGTGATCATCACTGCAGTGTCATGAGTTTCTCTTGCTCACAGTTCTCTTCTGTTAGATGGGGATCAGAACCTTCATACTCTAGTTTGTGAGGATTGAAAGACAACACCTCCCAAAAGGATAACCATTATGATTTGAATCTAGAATATCCTCCAAAGCCTCATGTGTTTGGAAGATGATTGGATCGTGGGGGTAACTGGATCAGTGGATTAATTTATTGATGTCATATGCTATCATGAGGTGGGGACTGGTTGGGAGGGGTGGATGAGTGAGAGGGTGGCCTGGAGGGATAAATACTCCATCCCAGCTTCTCCCCAGTTGTTTTTTTTTTTTCCCTGTTTCCATGTTATGAGCAGCTGTTCTTCTCCAGGCCCTTCTTCCATTGCCAGCCTCTTTGCAAGGACCAAGATCTTTGAACTGTGAACTAAAATAACCTTCTCTTTTCTTAAATTGTGGGTATTGTGTCCCATAAAGAGAAGTGACTGAGACGGGAATGCTAGGCACAAAGGATGCACTAAGCTAAACCGATGGCCTCTTGTTCATATCATCATCATCATCATCATCATCATCATCATCATCATCATCATCATCAAAGATGGAGCCAAATGGCCTTATGTAGACAATGAAAGTGATTTGCTCTCATGCCTGAGTGGAATTTGCTAACAAAATGGTCTCCCTACAATTTAAACTCTCAAATGACCAATTCTGGCAATGTAATGACTGTTGAGAAGTTAGAACTCCATTGTCTAAGCTGGGCTCCCCTCTAGAGGACGTGGGCCATGGGCCTTTCGACATCTGTTGAAGACAAATCTGATTATAGCATGCAAATCTGACTTAGATGAAGTTGTAACCTTCATTCCTCAAAAGGAGCAACTGAGGACCAAATATAGATGTTTTGTTCTCTATTCATCACATCGTCTCTAGGAGAGCTTGATGGAGAGATGAGAAAGTTGGAGCAAGGACCAGCTCAGTGCATGCAATGTCACCTGGGCAAGGAACTTCGTCTCGAGGCTTTGGGTCACCTTGCTGGGCTTAACTTCCTGTGCACATATGCCCAAGTAAGATGCTTCTTTCATAATTCATAGCTAGGGAAAAGTTTACATGTCTAACTTTGCAATGACTTAGCAATAACTTAACTTATAACCTACTAGGATCCCGTTTTGGCTCAGAACAAAGAAGCTGACCGTCCATTGTTCCATAATTCCTCCCAGCTGAATTTTTTTTTAGTTTTCCTTTTTGGACGCCACAGCTTCACGGAGGTTCAGGGACTGTGTTGGAACTAGGAATGTGTCCCTTACCATACAACCCATGTGAGTCTGCAGAAAGGAAATTAACCTCATTTCCGTTGAATCCTCTCATAAAAAAAAAAAAAAAATTCCCCTCAGGCTAGCATGGGGCCGAGGAAGATAGCGCCTCTTGCACTGGTTTGAAAAAATGGGCACTTCTGGAAAACATTAAATCTGGATTGAACCAGTGAATCACAGCTATTGTTCAGAAAATTATATTCAAATCTAGTCAGTCCCCATCCGAGAACTCTGTTTATGATGCAAATCACAGAAAAAAATCCTTTCTGCTTACCAAGCCCTTGCGATCTTGCATATCATTTCAGATTAATTGCCACTTTAAATTTTTCCTGATAGAGAGACAGAAGGGTAAATCATGTGTGCATTAACCAGATCTGACACTGTTCATTTTTCTTCCATTGCAGGCAATTATCCTGCAGGATTCTCCCGTGCATACATTACAATGGTGAGAACTAATAAGGGTCTGTTTTCCTACAGCCAGGAATCGAGACAGATATATTGAGGGGTACTTTCCATGTGGACCTGGACCAGCCAGTGACACTCCTCTGAGGAGAAAATGGAAGACTCTTTTTTTCTCTTGGGTTTGTTTTCCTTACTACCCTCCCCTTCTGTGGGGGTGGTTCCACCCTCCTGAGGCATCTGAGAGACAATCCTGTGTTAGGAAGGGCTGGACTCACCACCCACGTGGCACTGTGTCTCAGGCTATGCTGGGGATTTAGAGAAGGACCCATTTCAGTTCCCCTCACCGGGTGCAGGGGCAACACAGAGTGTGGGGCTGGGACAAGGCGCCTTTAGGTTGGAGAGTGCAGAAGTTCTCCAGGAGCCCAGTTGGGTCACTGTCTAGATGTCAGCTGAGAGTCTCTCCCCCTTTGAGAGCAGTCTGAGATAGGAGTTGCAAAGCCAGAGGCTGTCAGCCAAGCAACGTGGTGGGTTAGGCTCCCTCAGTGTGCTGCTCACGGTTGCTGCTGTGGGAACTGCATTAAAATTCGGGAGGCTGTGTGTATTCACACAGGGCACAGCCTGAACTCCTCACCACGTGTAAAGCTGGGCTCAGCCTCTTGTCAATCTGGGGAGGTTCCCGTTCTCTCATCCTATACAATGGAGACACCACAAGTCATTTCCTCAGCTTACTGTGAGGACTCAGTGAATTAACACGTGTGCTGGGCATGTAAACTATTTTATTTAATGGCAGCTACAATACTTCTTAATGTGGAGTTTTTGTTTAGACTAGTGCTTCCATTGAGAAGGTGCTTTGTGTCTATCAGCAACGTGAGACCTGTACACCTGCATCGGCAATTGAGAATTTCTGTTTATCTTTTAAAACTGTAGGTGGGTCCAGTTGTGCAGGCCTGCCGTTGCAGCACTGTGGGAAGCTGAGGCAGGAGGACCAGAAATAAAAACAGGCTGAGGAGGTACCTCAGTGTGAAGGGCCCTGGCTGGATCTTTAGTACCAAAAAAATTTAAATAAATAAACAACTAAAATGACAGTGGCTTCAGATTCAGAGTCCCTGTGCCCAGGAAGGCTTTGCCTCTGTGCCTGTACTCAGGGTCCCATGACTGACCTAAAGGGATGTGACAGAGGTCAGGTGGTTTTTTGCCATATGTAGAACCTCATGCACAGGATTTGGCTAGATTTATTTTTTTTCCAAACTGGACTGAACTAGTCCCCCAGAAGAAACTCTGCATCTTCACATGTGTTTTTTCCTTTGGGCATCTCTGGCCTGATAACTGAGCGTTCATATTTAGGGGAACGCCCCGAGTTACTGTCACCCCCCAGCCTCTTCCCGCTGCGGCTCTTTTCTTCCATCAGCAGAGAAAGAGCCATTTTGCAACAGCAAGCTCAAGAAAATTACATCTGGAAAATATCTTAATGTGAAGGAACACACATTGGCGATCTAAAAAAAAAAATGACCCTTGGAAAAGAAATACCACATGTCATCTCCATCCTATTTTAAGCCAAAGATTATTAAGATAAAATTCAAAGGGCAAAGTTTTTTTGGAAAGTCATGGGAACCTGGCAAGGGGGCAGTTCCTGGGCTTTGTCACACAGTCACAGAGGCCTGGGCCAAGGCCTCTCCGAGGTAGGGAGAGAAAGCAATCGTGTTCTGTCTGCCCCAGGAACTTGGGCATCTAACAGGCTGTATTTTGGAGGCTGAGGAGGGAAGGCGGGCAAAACATATTATCCTTTTCACCCCTCCTTCCCTCCAATGTCACTGTGGTCTTGCTGCAAGCCCAGTGAGGGGTACGCACTGGGGTGTAGAGACCTCTGACTCCTGTGCAGATGGGCATACTGGGATGGAGAGACTGCTATGTGCGGAATCAAAATGTGGACTGCGATCTGCCAAGCCTCTTTCCTCATCTGTGAAATGAGCACCACCAGTATGACTTCACAGGGCAGTTCCATGAGACAAGAGGTGAAAGTTGTTGAAAACTGCAACCAAAAGTCCACTGAAATATAAAAGTGTTATTGCATACTCCTCTCTTTTTATCTGTGGTTGTCTTAGCTACCTTCTTGTTGCTGTGACAGAATACCCAACACTCACAACTTAAGAGAGGCTTATTTTAGCTCACAGTTTCAGAAGGTCTCACACAGTCCATTCATTGGCAACCAGCAGCTGTGGAAGCCCATGACAGAGGCAGGAGAGCTGCTCAGGGCATTGCAGACAGAAAGCCAAGTGAGGAGCAAGTTGATGTCTGGAGGCTTAGGCAAGGCCAGAGCTTTCCCAGGAGGAAATTATAACTATTTCTTCTTCCTTCCTTTAATTACTTCAAGCTGCCTGCCGAGCGGGCCCCCCACACTCAGAGTAGGTGCCCCTCCCTTACTTCCTGGTCCACAATAACAAAGACCTGAAAGCTCTGCCCTGGGAACCC